>NSMO01012245.1:0-33026 GCA_002588565.1 Coelastrella sp. UTEX B 3026 | reverse complement strand
AGTGAACTGGCGTGTGTGAGGAAGAGTAAGTGCAGCAAGTGCCAGGCTGCAGGTTACTGCAGCAGGGCTTGCCAGGTGCAGCACTGGAAACAGCATAAGAAGTTGTGCGGCGTGCTGTGTCAGGATTAGGGCTCAGCCTGAGGTTATGGTTGATTCCGCCCGCTGTGTACATGTCCTTGTTCTTGCCGCAGGCTTGTGAATGTTGGTCATGCAGTTGCTTGCAAGTGAGTGTTATTACCAGTTGAACCTGTTGAAAGTTGTAAACACATGAGATTATCTCGTGTAATGGCAACTAGCAGTCGCCTGCACATGTCATATTGGGCTTCCTCCTTGGGCCTTGCTTGGTGGCTTACTACTGGCCTATTGACCGGTATCAGGGTGAACCCTTTCTCACAGCAGCTTTTGTTTGTCTGACAAAATGGCTGACGTTGGCTTGGCAGCCTGCTGTGAAATGGCGCATGCTAGCACCCGGGCTTTTTGCTCACACTGAAGCCTTTCGCTGACCCCAAGGTGGCTCGCATACCAAGGCAGACAAATTTGAAGGCCTTGTAATAAGCAGAGAATGTACCATGTACCCGCTCCAGGCTGGATGGGTGAATTGGTGTGAGTGTGTGATTGTTCCGACGCCAGACTTGGCACTTGCTTGCTTTGTTCAAAAGCAGCAGGCTTTCAGAACGTCCTTCACATCAAATTGCACCTCTCTGGATGCGATTGAGCGTGAGACAAACTGTAATATGACCTGGAACAAATACAGCGCCTTCTATTTGCCGAGTCTTCTTGAATGGGCAATGCACGAGTGAAGTCAAATCAGGTGGTGTGCAGGCATGCTGTTTGTCTGCAGCGCCGCTGTGTGTGTTGAAGCTTCAGCGGAGCGTTATCGTACTAATATATGCAAGGGAAATATCTGACGATGAAGGCTGTTGTTCGCCCTGTAGCGTTGCATCTGTACGGACTTCTGTCCAACGGTCGGAGGCCCTTCAGCTTCCTTGCTCTACGGACCTTACGTGTGGTTGACAAGAAGGCCTACATCTAGTGTGAGCTCTGATTTGCTCTTGAATGCGATGGCTGAACAGAGTGACATGACAGGGCACATGACACCCTTTGAAAGCTGGACCGAGCGTCGTCTGTGCCGCCTCTGACATGCTATGGCACACATACCACACATAAAAGCGCACTAGGAGCAGGAAGGGCCTGCCAGTGGTCATGCACGCTCAGGGCTTGCTGGTTGTGGCAGTACTGTAGTGCAGCTGCTGTGTACAACAAGTGGTGCACCCAGCTACGTGGCGTGCTCATCACTGCTGGCCGGGTGTACCCAATCCAGCTCGTTTGTAGCAGATGGCAGCCAGCTTCAGTGCCCCGTCCTCCCCGGCAGGCAGGCACAAGCCAGCCACACCAGCTTGGGGCGATGAGTTCGGGCAGGTTCGCAATTCAGCCTCGAAGAGCACCAGCAGCAGCCCTTTGCGAGTAGCATACGCAATTTCGGGGCCCAACGCAGCGCCCGGCAGCCCGTTGCAGCAGCTCAGCAGAGCTGTTGCAACAATTGGTTCGCCTGGGGGAAGCCCCAACTCACTTGCAGAGCTGCACGAGCTTGAGCATTCGGAGTCGCCTGTGTTAAGCAGAACACAGCAGCAGATGCATAGCCAGGTGAGCAAGAGTGGTGTGTGGAGTATAGTGCTTGAAACTCGTACATGAACTGCTGCAGAGTTGTGTACAGCAAAAGCGCAAACCTGGGACAGCAGCTTGAATACAAACCCTGCAGCTGTGCCCTTGGTAGTGAACATAAGGCACATCAGACTGCAGCGGCACTGTTCGTATGCTGGAAGGCGGCCTTTGCTGCTCTGAAGACGCACTGCACCACACGTGTGTCGTTTGCAAGTGCAGATGGTGTCACAAAGGGATGTTTTCCATCCAGGGGTAAAGCATGCAGGCTGGCTATGGAAACGGTTTGGCCATGGTCACAAGACAGTATGGAAGCGCTTGTGGGTGAGCAACACCATCAGTAGCGGGAGCAGTAGCGACAACAGCTGCATTGCAGGCAGCATCAGCTCTGCGTCCTCGCTCATCTTGCGGATTACACGTGTTTGTACATACAGCCGGTGCGCATGTGGCTCCAAGTACAGCAGCCAGGGCTTGCGCATATCCACCTGTCACACCACATCCGTGTGCTGCCCTGCAGTTCTATCTTATAGATGACCGGCTGTGTTACTTTGCAGCAGAAGACCCAACAGGCAGCCCCACTCGAAACTTGGGCGACCCAGGGTCTACAGCGCTGTATGCAGCTTCACAAAGCATTGCAGACAGCAATGCAACATTCAGCAGCAGCATGTTCGGCAGCACTGCAACTAGCGCAGCAGCCCAGGCAGCTGGGAAGGTGAAGTATATCGCGCTGGATAGGATACCTGTCAGACCGCTGCCACATCGGCCGCAGCAGCATGCAATAGACCCCATGCAAAGAAGCAACCATCCAGATGTTGGAATTGCTATCATTGATGCAAGGTGCGATCTCCACAGCAGGGGGATTCCTGGGCTGACAGATCCTACACACTTACTGCAGTAGTGTGCTGTATACATACCGTAGTGCTACTTAATGAATCAACATAACACCTATTTGGGGGCACACCTGTCATATCGCATCCCAGAGGGCATCAGATAGCCCAGCTTCCAGAAGGCAATCAGAATCTTTGCAACTACAAGCTGCAGCTACAGGATCAACCCTGCTGTATCTGTCATGCTGGATTGTCACATGTTGGGTCTTGTGCCAGGCTCATCCAGTGTCAATCAAAAGGGTTTGTGCCTTACTTCACCTGCAGGGTTTTGACTGGTCGGCCAGTAACTGATCCCCAGCGTACAGTGTTTTCCATAGTAGCAGGCAGTCACACACACTACTTAGCAACAGACACGCCCCAGGAAGCACAACTCTGGGTGTCACTCATACGTGAAACGTGGCTGCACTGCTTCAGCCATACAGCACGCAGCACTGGGACTGTGGAGAGGAGCGGAGTCGTGGTTTCACAGCAGCTGATAGCTGAGAATCAACAGCTGCGGAGCAGTGTGCAGGAGCTCAAAAAGAAGGTGTCGGATGCAGACTATGACTACTGGAGGTGGGTATGCTGTTTGGATGGCATTCACAGCTCAGGCCTATGTCTGCTTTCAGGACATCAGTGTGCTGTACTGTAAGTGGACACCTCAATGCTTCAGTGCAGTGGTGCAACCATTGTAGAACAAGGACTTGGTGATATCACATCTGGTTAAATTGGAGGAGTCATTCGGTCATTCAGGACACTATTGCCTTGCGGATACCTGCCTTGATCACAGAACAGCTGGAATGACAGACAGGTGTGAAGTTTCAAGAGCAGGTGGAATTCACAAATGCATGCAGCAAGGTCCGAAGCGGGTGCATGTACGATTTGTACGAAGTTATTGCTGATGTTTGCTTGCATGCTCATGTGACTTGCAGGAAGTGGGTGGAGGAGAAAGCCAAGTTCCAGGAGTTAGAGCTGAAGTTGCTGCACACCGTACACTACGAAATTCAAGTCAAAACAGGCAGCGTGAAAGGCGCCGGAACAGATGCTCGCGTATATCTAGAGCTCTTTGCACGGGACTACACAGGCCCAACAAGCAACCTTACACATCATATGAACCCTACAAAGCATCCAGTCAATGGTGCAAGTGGGGATGTGAGGCTTCACTATCCAGATTCGGATGTTAAGCCGTTTCAACGTGGTGCTGTTGACACTTTCACAGTGCAGTGTCATGATGTGGGGTTGCCTGGGAAGCTTAGGATAGGCCATGATAACACCGGGCGACATCCAGATTGGTTCTTGGAGGAGGTAAAAGTGCGGAAGGAAGGTACTGCAGATTGGGTCACCTTTCCTTGCAACATGTGAGTGGATGTGGTGTGTGAGTTGTACCATTTATGCAACGCATGCATGCAGTTGCACCGACTACAGAATCAGCAACAACAGCCTGTTGTGATACATGTTTTGTTGCATGAGCTCCAGTTTGCTTGGATGAGAGAGTTCCTAGCGCTGCATCCCAGGTGGGTTATGACAGTGCACATGCCCTGCTGATGCCCTGCTGCTGCTGAGGCGCTTTAAGAATACCTGGCACCAACAGCAGATGCAGATTGCAGCCTTCTCACAAAGCCCGGCCGCCTCAGACAATACCCAATGCACACTCGCAATCCAGCTGCATGTAACAATTCAAAAGCAGTCGATGTACCAACAACCCAGAAGACAGCGATATCAGATGTGTCACATGCAACAGTTCAAAATTTTTCCCTTGGTTGCCTCTGTGAATAGGTGGTTTTCAGTTGAACAAGGTGACCAGCGTATCCGGCGAGAACTTATTGCTGGATCCGGTCGGCCGCGGTGGTCCTATAGAGTGGTTGTCTACACATCAGACATAAGGGGCGCTGGTAAGCTCAGCTATTGCATTGCCATCAGCAGCTTCCATGGTCTAACAAATCCATATTATATGTATTACTGGGCTCTGTCACGTTCACGTGGGCAGAATTGCATCCCGTCTGGATCAACTTGCTATAATCATACACCTTCAAAATTCAGGGTGGCCATATCTGCAATGGAGTGATGTATGTAGCACCTGGATAGAGCAGCTGTATTAGACGAACAGCTGCTTTAGACTTGGCTTTTTTCATGGCTCTTGTGCTTGCAGGGACTGATGCAAATGTACACATCCAGCTGCATGGAATGCTGGGTGATGGAAATAAGCAGCAACTCTTGGGAAGTGCCTCAGCATTTGATAGGTAAGCTTGGAGTCTAAGTTATTTGTCCTGGCTCTCTTCGGAGACTGATACAGTAACTGGCCTGTTATACAAAGGCAGTTCTGCATCCAGTTCGTCGAAAGGTGACAAACAGTTGCACTCTGCCTAACATTGTGGGAATCTTGGGGCTTGTCCATTGCAGGCTGTGGAACAAACCTGTCTGTTTCTTGCAGCAAGAGTCGCTGGGATTTCTGAGCGGCTTTCCTACAGTATCACACTGCTCAGCAGAGGGAGTTAAATCACACAGTACATACAGCTGTACATACAGCTGCAATTTTGGCACCAGGGGCCGAAGAATCTTTGAAAGCAATGCATGACTCTTCCAAAAGCAGCATATGGCAGTATCACCTGGTGTTTGATTAAACAGCTGCTTTGAAAGGGCTTGTGAAACCTTCTGCAGTATATCAACAATGCAGGGGTGAGCAAGATGAGTTTGTGATTGAAGATACCGATCTGGGCGAACTGACTGCAGTCACAGTCAGCCATGACAGCAGCGGCAAATCACCCGCCTGGCATCTTGACCACATCGAAGTCACACGACTAGGGTTCGCCCCGCAGCAAACCCCAACAATTACCAATAACACACCCAATCCACCGGGACACGAGGGAGCCGGCAGCCCGATTGTTAAGCAGCAGCTGTTGCATGCACGTGACAATTCAGGCAGCGCGACAGCTCAGCAAGCGCGGCAGGCTGACTTGCAGTTGAATGCTGGCAAGTTGACCGGCAACTGGGAAGCCGGTGTTGCTGGAGTTGTGCCTGTTGGGGTGACGTATGTGTTCCCTTGTGGCGCTTGGCTAGATGAGCGATTGGGAGATGGCAAAACGGAGAGAAGGCTGACGGCAAGGTGAGTGGGTTGTGAGGGGCTTTGTTTAGGCATTGCATGCAGAGTTACACAATGGAAAGGGTTTTGGTAGTAGAGCAAGTCAAGCGAGCAATCACTATATTGTGCTGACTTCAGCCTCTTGGATCATCACTGACACTTGGTGGGACAGATGACGTGTCCTGAGAGTCAGAGTAGCAGTTGTTGTTTTTTCCAAGTATACTTGGGTAATACAGCAGAGAGCATGTGCTGCTGTAATGCAAATGCCTATAGCACACACAGGCCCTTGACAGGCAGAGGTATGTGTACTAGAGTTAACCCTGTGAAGTGTTAAAACCTGCAGGCCTCTGGACCCCATGGTGTGGTACAACATCTACATCACCACAGCAGATGTGCGCGGTGCTGGCACAGATGCAGAGGTCTATGTAGCACTGATTGGATCAAAAGCAAGCAGTGGGAGAGTTGTCCTATCCAGTCGGCCAGAGCACTTTGAGAGGGGCAATAGAGACAAATTCAGGTGTGCAGCTCCCAGTACTGTCACTGTCGCAACGTATGTTATTACTTGCAGTATGTTTTAAACATGTGTATATTGCAGGGCTTTGTTCTCAGACGTTTTCGTCACAGGATTGTGCGATTGTTCTACTGAGTAGTCGATCACATGGAGGTTCCATGTGAAGGTTGACTTTGCAGTGCTGCAGCAGTGGCTAGTTCTCCCTTCGTGCAGTACACATTTGACTGCTCATGCAGTACAATCGCAGCAGCTCACTGCTACAGTCTACAGCACCAGTCGTGCTGAGCCATGGAGCGTGTTATGTTGTGTCTCTCAGCCAAGGCTGCAACTGTTAACAACTGCCATACCTAGGAACCTCTCTTACAACTGATACCTGTATCCTTGCCAGGAGCAATGCAGCAGCTCATGGTATAGGAGCTATGTCCAACACCAAGCCCATTCTCTGGGCAGCTTGCTGAACCTTGCACTGCCGTCCTTGCACCTGATGTAGGTTGCAGCTGCCGCACCTAGGCATGTTGTCAAAGCTGGTGATTGGTCATGACAACCGTGGCGAATCACCTCTATGGAAGTTGGAGTTGGTGGAGGTTGAGGAAGAGCAACACCCTGGCAGAATAACATACTTCGCTGCTGATAGGTAAGGTGGCCGAATGAGTTCAGGCCCATAAGGTGGTTGGTCAACGGTTGATGCAACTGGTCATAGCTTTCTTGAGGGGGGATGGCAATCTGGGACAGCTGCGTGTGTTGCTGCTGACAGGTAGTCCTGGTAGCTGTTGATGCCAATACTATCCTTCGATTCAGAGTTGGCAGCCTTCTATGCTCTGGCGGCTGCAGCTCAAGCTGTAATGTCCCCTGCCGACAAGTAGTAATGCCTCACGCCTGATGCAAAAATTTCCATCTACTGTTCACACACAACCTTACAAAAGGATTAAACAAGCAACATTTCTTGCGGGGAATCTTGTTATGTTCTTGCATGCAGATGGCTCGGCACTTCCTCTCCAGATGGGCTGTCTGAAGTGACACTTACAGCCAGTGACATTGACCCCAGGCAGGCACAAGTGGAATATCAGGTGAGGCTCAGTGTATATACTCAGGCTGCGGAGGCACACTGTGCCACATTACTCACGACTAGATGCTAAATTTTGCTGGCTGTGTGCGTGAGAAATGAAGTACAGCAAATAATTACCCTTGTTAGCTAGTTCAAGGTTCTTTTGCAGTAGAACAGGGGAAGGGGAGTGGTAAGCACACTGGAATCTGGCCAGAGGCTTTGAAGTCTCAGTGTATTAGGCGTCAAGGCATGCACCAATGCAATTGCAACAAGTAACCTAACCCCTGCAAATTATGGCCTGGTGTCATTGTTGTGCATGCAGGTTTGCTTTGTTACGAGCTCGCTGCGCGGTGCCGGCACCGACTCAACCGTTGGCTTTGAGCTCATTGGTGACAGAGGCACCACCGGTCCAATCACCGTATCAGCTGGCAAAGCTGCCTTTGAGCGAGGGTGCAAAGATAAGTTCAGCTATGTCAGGCCATGGCTGGGGCAGTTGCTGCAGTTGGTGGTGTGGCATGACAATGCAGGAGCTGCAGCGGGGCGGGGCCCTTGGCACCTGGAGGCTGTAACTGTTAGAAACAGTAGGGACCATCAGGTGCAGTATTGCTCTGTTTGTACAAAGTGTGGCAGCTAGCCTAGGTATGGTATAGCAGCAAGTAGGTCAGTTTGGTCGATCTGCATTGGGTGTTGTGTGGATACGTGCCTCAGGGGATGTGCGTGCACTGAGAGGGAGACACCAGTCTTATCGTTTGTGACAAATGGTACAATTTGACGCAACCTTACGGTCTGATATACTGGCATATTGCCGCTGGCTAACTAACATGCAGGAGCACAGCCTTCATGGCAGTTGGTTGAGGTAGCTTGGCCTAAGCTGCTCCAATGCTGTGTGTTGCAGGTTGTGACCTTCCCTTGCAACCGGTGCTTATCAGCTGAGACTCATTTGAGAGTGGAGTTGCAGCCGGGCAAAGCAACAGGGCTTGTAAGGCAAGTGGAAAGCATATTACAAAGACAGGAAACAAGACAGTGCAGATATTCTTGATACACGTAAACACTCCCCACCCTGTAACATGCAGAAGATCAACATGATGTTCGTGTATGTCATTACATAAGGCATGAGCCAGCAATTGCTGGGTTCTTTCCAAAAGGCCTCTGGCGTGATGTGCACCCCCACAGCTGATAGATATGCAGCACAGCTTCCAATGATGCAGCGGGGTTTGCGTCTGCTTGCACCTTCAACCTGTCCAAGCTGCACACTTGAAAAAGACCGCCACCTGATGCACCCGTGTGCAACCGCTGCACATGTTGTGTCACTTACCTCAGGTTCATGTGTGACACATGTTACAGCAGCTAGGCTGTTGAAGCTTGAGCTGAAGCGGATTTGCCTTGTGCTTGCTTGTAGGTACCAATTTGACGTGGTGACAACTGATATCCGTGGTGCAGGGACAGACGGTGCTGTGTGCCTGGAACTGTTCGGCCAAACAGACGGCTCATCAGCTGCAGTAAAAGCAGGCCCTTGGTGCTTAGACAAGCCAGGAGCATTTGCTAGGGGTCAAAGTGACGTGTTTACTGTCCAAGGATCAAAGGTTCAGCATCCGGCAGCTCTGCAAGTGACTTTGCAGGGTGCAGGAGCGAACCCGGATTGGCACTTGAGCTACATCGTGTGTACCGTGTTCGGGCAAGAGGACAATATGCCTGGCGCCAAGTATTACTTTGGTGCTGACAGGTGGGCACATACCATTGCTGAGTCATGACACTGTACCTCGGAAGCCAGAAAGCTACCATGTGCTGATGTTGACACCTGTTGCTAACGGCTAGCACGAGTACTGCCATCTATCATACCGTCAAGGCCACTTCTTTTTTGGGCAGCAAGGAAGAGAATGTTTTGACAGCAAGTGACTGCTGGCAGGGTTGATGAGATTGACCCGCTTTTGGCCAGAGCCCATATCGTTGATGCTACTGCCGCATTTGCAGGTGCACTGCAAGCTTGTTTTGATCACTAACACAATGCACCGCGTCCATGTTGCTGATCCTGCAGGTGGTTTGATGACAAGCATGGCCTGTCAGCCACACTATCAGCAACCAAAACAGCTCCCGAGCTACGCAATGGCCAACTGCCATATATGGTCAAGGTATACACATCGGACGTGAAGGGCGCTGGCACTGATGCAAATGTGTGGGTCAACATGATTGGTGTGAAGGGCAGCAGTGGCTGGCAGCAGTTGAGAGCCAGGAAAGAGTCTTTTGAGCGTGGCCAGGTAAGAGACCCTTGGGTTCTTCTTTGTAGTGTGATTGATAGGCGTGCATGTGCAGCACTTTCGGTGTGCTGGTACTGATGCTTATGTGTGAAGCAGCAGCAATGGTGTAAAGGGCAGCAGAAGCTGGCCACTGTTGCAGGCCAAGAAAGAACCCTTTGAGCATGGTCAGGTAAGAAAGGAGGGAGAGGGTGGCTTCTTTGTTTACAAAAGCTGGTGGTGCATGTGCAGCATTCTGTGATACTGCTGGTACTGATGCTGATATATGAAGCAGCATCTATGGTGCAGCTTCCCTTCTGGACAACTGCTAGTCGGTGTTGAGAAGCACTGCTCAACCTAACGAGTACAATTGAGCATTAAACACTGCTGTTTACTACCTCATTTTGCTTGTACAGGGAGATGTGTTTGTGCTGAAAGTCCCATTCCTTGGGTCCTTGACACGCCTAGGAGTCAAATCTGACGGCACAGGCCAGGGCGCTGCATGGCACCTACACAAAGTGTGCATCATACCACCGGCTTCACCCACTGACACGGCGCAAACTGGGCATCCTGTTTGGTTTGTCGCTAAGCGGTGGCTGGATGCTGTGAATGGGCTGGAAGTTACTTTGGATGCTCGTGCTGATGATCTTGATGGACGGCAGGTTCCGGATACGGTGGAGGTGTATACGTCCGACATAAAGTAAGTGGGTGCTGGCCCTTGCCGGTGTAACATGCTGACAGTAGGTTATCTGAGTAGGAGATAGGGTTTGATGGCAGGATTATGCTTGTGTAAGAGTCCAACAGCTTATCAGCTTCCACTGCTGAGCCCCAAGAAGCATTTGGATTACTTGTGTTACTTTTGGCACAACATAATGTCAAAATTCATACAACACAGGTATCGTAGAAGTAAAGTTGATTTGCGCGTATTGCCACTGTCACTGTCCAACTGTACTGCGTGTTATATGGCCTGTCACATTTTCCAGGCATGCCGGTACAGACTCCAGAGTGTTTGTGCAGCTATTTGGTGACAAAGGTGACAGCGGCCCGGTGGAATTGCAAGACCAAGAGTCAGCAAACAGCTCCTTCAAGACTGGTACCTGTGACATGTTCAAATTGCAGCTACCGCAGCTTGGAGCATTGCAAAGGCTGAAAGTGTGGCTGGAAGAGAGGGGGAGCCCCTGGCATCTGGAGCTCATTGTAGTGTATGATCCTGAAGGTATGTTTCCTGTGGTCTGCAGTTGACGTCCCTCTTGCTTTGCAGCTGCTTAGTTGTGTTTGGCCTTTTGCAGCTGTTCGATCACAGTGTTGTGAAGGTCTGTTGACATGTTCCTAGGTCCAAACCGCTATCGTCAGCGTTGAATCACTGAAGCACATTTGCTTGCAGATCATGCATACAGCACTCTGATGAGTCAGCACACAACCTGCGGCACCAGTGGTGGCTGATGACAGCGCTATGTGTTGCTCTCATGCTTTCTTCAAGCTGGCATAAGGCCGAGACACGGAGTCTGTAGTGGCATTTGTTGAACAGATGCGATGCATGTATGATAGTATTGACATGTGTCGATTCAGCATCGTGAGGCTGCTTTCAAGGAGCTCCTAGTCCTATCAGCACTCTAGTTTGCCGCAGCAGCATGTCCCCCAGACCACAGTCGAATAAAAAAGTCCACCTCATTCACGCTTGTCGCCGTGACCCTGTAAACTGCGTTCAGGCAAGCCAACCTACTTCCCTTGCGGTGGCTGGTTGGGAACAGCTCACACTGGACACCTCGTGGCCGGCACTGCATCGTCACCTCTGGAGCTCACGGGCCAGACTGAGGACCCCAGGCCTGCCATGACAGACTACAAAGTGAGCATTTGCGAGCCCTCCTAGATCTGCTCAGTGCACATTGCACATGAGGCACAATTGATTGCATGGCTGCGTTGAGGCCCAGAAGTGCGGCTTTCATGCATGTCTGGCCATGCAATCGCCTGCAAGCAGACTTGGGGCTGGGCTTGGCTAATCCCCCTGTAATCTTAACCTTATGTTATGAAGAATGTTTTTAATTGCACAGACAACCCTGCAACAACACAATGATGATTGTGATTGCTTTGAGGAAGCTGGTGATTGCATGCCTGGCCAGCACTCTGTAAGAGGAATACTCCACATGTGCTGTACGTTGTCATTGTGATGAGCAGCACTCTGAGCAGCTGTACAGCTCGCCAGGTCAAGCTCATGGTGTGTGTGTGTATGTCTGCAGGTACTAATACGTACAAGTGACATTCCAGGAGCTGGTACAGATGCAACTGTTTACGTTGAACTGATTGCCACGGATGGCAGAACAAGTGGAAGGACACATCTTAATCCAGAAGACCCAACAGCATTTGACAGGGGTCATGTTGATGAGTTCAAGCTGCGTTGTCTAAAGCTTGGGGAGCTGGCACAGCTTAGGATAGGACATGATAACAAAGGCAGGCATCCAGGGTGGCACTTGCTGCAGGTGTGCAAAATGTTAGGACATATGTGTAGTGTTATCTGATCCTGATAGGCCGACGGGGTCCTGTTGCCGGTTACTAGCACTGTTGCCAGTTACCAGTACTGCATCCACCCTTGCATATAATTGAAGCCCCCCCCTGCCATTCAAGTCATGAACAAACCCATATCACAGTCAATGATTGTTGATACTGCAACCTGCACCTGAAGCCCTTCTTCATAAATGTGTTTGTTGCATGGTTCAGCAGTCCAGATATTGTATATGACAGGCCAGTCATGTTGTGTGATGTTAATCCTCATGTTCTGCAGGTAGAAATCACCGAGTTGTCCCCTGAGGGCGATGGTCGTACATGGTACTTTGCTGCAGATTGCTGGCTTGATGCTTCACAAGGGGACAGGAGGATTGAGAGGCTGCTGACAGCCAGCAGAGTGGACCCGCTGGCTGACAGAGTATCATACAAGGTGAGACTGGCCCTTAAGCTGGCCACAACAAAGTAAGCTGTGTCGCTTGAAGAACAACAGCATGCCTTCCTAGGTTGCCGAGTGATTTTGTGATTTAGGTTGCTTGGTTTATGTTGTCAATCGTCATCATGACATATGCATGCCTGCTTGCCAAGGTAGACCCTCAAGCAGACTTCGGCACATCTGTCTATTTGTACAGTGTAAGAACAACCTGGCCTGTGTGTTGCTAGCGTCTGCTGTGTGGCCAGCAGCGACTTTGTGCTTAGGATTGAACCACGCGTGTTGTATAACGGTGCCTCCTACCCTGATTCCTGCAGGTAACTGTGCACACAAGCAATCTACCAGGTGCAGCCAAAACCGAGGCAGCCGCTATCTACATCACCCTGCAAGGAAGCCATGGCACACCAATCACAAGCACAGCTACTGGCAACAACCACCCCCCTCAGAGCCCCAGTGTATACAGCAATGGTGGTGACTCCACAATGCTCAGCAGTCCAAGACTGGAGTTAACCGGCGGCAGTAAGATGGCATTTGTGGAGGCAGGTGTTGGTAGCTTCACGCTGCCTCTGCTGAAAGACTTGGGCCAGTTGAGACGGATGACACTGGAGTTAGAGGGCAGACCTCAGGTGGGGAGAGAACAACTGTCTTGGCCTGAGAAAAGCTTCCTGTGTTGGCCTGAGAATGTATGATATTCTGGATAGCTAGGTGTTTCAGGTGACAGCATTGTCACATGAATTGAATGGCCATGTGATCCAGTGGCGCTTAGCTTGCAGCAACTGCTGGGTGTAGCAGAGGAAAGACATAAGTCTGCTGCTTGGATGGAGCATGTGCAACGAAATTCATTAGCAAAGGGCCCTGCAAAAGTAAAGTGCACAAGATAATGCACCACAGCAAGTGATGATAATATTGTCGGCTGAAAACTGCATGTTGAAGGTTGCAGCTGCAACGATTCAAGCTTGAAATCTGTAATCACTGCAGGGGCAGCAGTGTTCATGGCATTGTCAGCATATAAAAGTCACCCACAGCGACACAAAAGAGTGCTGGCTCTTTCCCTGCAATGCTTGGCTGGGAAATGGTCACAATGCTGGTGTATCGGAAGTGGTACTGCACCCAGCTCCTCATTTACCACTGCCTCCGCCACCACCACCGCCGCCACCGGCACCCCGGGAATATAAGTACATGGTGGCTATATACACGTCAGAGTTGTCTCTAGTAGCATCTGATGTCAGAGTGTCTATCACTATGTATGGAGCAACTGGTGAAGCTGGCCCGTTGGAGTTGGGGGAGGCAGGAAGAAGCGGTTTCAAACAGGGGGGTGCGGAGTCGTTTGCTGTCTCAACAGTAACAAAGCTTGGGCAGCTGCAAAAGATCAAGGTGCGGCTGGGGCTCTACACCACCAGCAGGTGCACAGTGTTGCAGATGTACCTGGGTGGATGTTCAGAGTCATTAGTCAGATGGGTCAGCTGTGGCCTGGCTGTTACCTTTCGTGGTGCGGCCAGCAGGAGAAACAACCCACAAACCACAACATATGTGATTCCTGAATAACTGAAAACTGAGAGCTCAGTTCTGTTGAGCATTAGCCACAAAACCCCAGATACACAGCAGTACACTTGCAGGGCGCTGTACACCAGTCAGCACTGCTCACCAGATACGATGTGAGAGTTCATTACAAAGACACTGATTCTGGCTGCATGGCGCAGGTGGTAGTAGCAAGCCCGAAGGCAGACTCACCTTTGTATTTGGATGCAATCTGCATCGTTGCCGAGGCGACTGGAGTAGCTACATGGTTCTATGCTGGTCGCTGGTTTGACAAGGTCGTTGGGACGACGGCTGTGCTGGAGGGTTCTACAATGGACATCAGGGCTCAGCTGGTTAGGTATAAGGTCAGTTTGTCATAAGGGCTCGTGAGTGTGCACACATGTTGAGCCACTTTGTTTATCAGTGCTGGATTAATCTGGTGTATCAAACGTCTCTAGTAAACACCACAGCTTGGCTGGCAAGTCCTACAGTTTAAACAGCCAATGCAGGCAGTGCAGTTACTTAGGAACATAGTTGCCCTGTGCCTGCTTCACATGAGAGCCTCACTAGGAGCAGCTACTGATGTTTGCAGATCACACTTCACACAGCTGACAGCAGCCCTACAGCCAACCCTCCCGGGCGGTTGTATGTGGAGCTCCATGGATCAAATGCCAACAGCAGTGGACCTCAGCTGCTGTCCGGTACCACCAGCAGCAAGAGCGGCAGTGATAAGGACAATGGCAGACGACATGGAGAAGTCCAGACTGATACGTTTGTTGTCAGTGCTCTGGAGCTTGGTCAATTGCAGGAGTTGCTGTTGTGGGTTGATGCAGATGAGGTGCACAGTGGTTGGAAGCCGACATATGTGGATGTGCAGCATATGAACACCGGCCAGGTGGGTGGATGCTAACACGTTGAATGGCTCTCAATCTGGTGTCCAGTGAAGTAAGCGGGCTCAATATTGGCACATCAATGTTAATGCTTGTGTTGGCAGGATGAGATGTCTGAAGTTGTGTAGGTGTGGACACGCGCCTGATGCGACCTTGCCCACGTACTAGCTGTCCAGTTGTCCACCACGCCAAACGAAAGGTCCAGCATATAAGCAACCTATTCTTGCAGGATAGCTTTTGCGTGTATTTTGTGGGGGGGGGGGGTCACTGTTGTAAACACTGCATGCTCGAGACTTCAGCAAAAGCAACACCTTTGCAAAATTGTCGATTGCCCTTTCTCGCAGACTTGGTATTTCCCTGCTGGTCAGTGGCCAGAGAGACCTGGCCATGTTGGGGCTACTCCCAGAGTCCTAAAAGTTGACAACACCTTCCTTTGCAGCTACCGCATAATCGTCACAACGGGCAACATCCGAATGGCCGGCACAGATGCTAATGTATATATCATCATCTATGGTAATAAGGGCAACACAGGCCAAAAGGAGTTGCACATACCGGGCAGAAACTGCTTTGAACGGGGGCAAACGGATGTATTTCAGACATCTGGTGTTGATGTTGGAGTGATGAGCCATATTGTGATTGGGCATGATGGCACAGGGATGGCATCAGCATGGTATCTGGGTACTGTTGAGGTGGAACATCTAACAACAGGCCAGAAGCTCTACTTCACTGCTAACAGGTGGGCGTTGACATCCACTTTGCAACATTTCAGTTCACATTCTTCACCCTGTTTGTGACTTGTGTAAGAACATCTTGCTTTGAAGATCAAAACATGCGGTTGTTTTCAGAGTTCCTGGTGATTTTGGACGACTTGGCAGTATGCGGATGACCCGGCATCAGCCTGGTACGTTCATAAATTTGAGAAGCACTTGACAAACTGGGACCCAAAGTTGCAGCATTGGAGTAAAGTTTCGACCTGTGGTTGGATCCTTGCAGCTGAGGTACAAAATATAGCGACTCAGTGCTTACAATCTTGGTGTGGCAATGGACAATGTTAACTGCAAATCATGCCGCATTGCTTAATGCATGTTTTGTGGAATGACAACACCTTTTAGAAACCATTTATTTTGCCGTATTTGCCGTATTTTGTTGTATGAACCGCAGCTCCTGTGTCACATGCGCAGGTGGCTAGATGACAAAGCCAACGGAAATCCATGTGAGCTGTGGCCGGCGCCACCACCGCCACCTGGCCCTCAAATTAAGTGGGAGCTTGTGGTCATCACAGGTAACTCAGTCTGTACGACAGGGGGTTTAAGGACTTTGCGTCTCGCCATGATGCTAGCTAGCACCTGTGCATCTACTAGCACCGTGATAGTGTCATACTAGTAGTGTATGCACTGTATGGGTGTTTGAAAGTTGCAGATGCATGTTTGTCTGCCCCAGTTGGCCGGCAGCAGCAGGCACCGATTTGGGTTTGGACTTCTTCAATGCTGCAGGAAGAGCATTCGGGTCTGGTACAGATGCAGACGTATTCATCAAACTCACGGGCGAACACGGCACCTTCGGCCCCCATCAACTACCAGCAGGGCCAGAAGCATTCAACATCGGCTGCAGAGACACCTTCCAGCTAGCCACACCAGACATAGGCACACTGCAGGAAGTGACAATCTCTCATAACAATATGGGGGCCGCGGCGGCATGGTTCCTGCAAGCGTTAGAGCTGACGGATTTAAATACGAAAGTAAAGTACGTATTCAAGGTTGCGGCGTGGCTGGATGTGGCAAATGGATTGAGCCGGACACTCAAGCCTATACCACAGAAACCTGGGCCAGTTGATGTACAAGGCAAGTGCAGATTTTTGGGGTCTGTCAAGGAGGGTTGCAGGTTGACTTTCGGGGCCTGAGGCTAGCTTGCTTGTTATTGCAGACCCTACAGCATGCATGTATGCTGTTTGCCTGTGTGTCACATAGTATGGCAAATGCGGATACCTGATAACATGTGGCAGGTGCTTTTTTTGTTTCTCTGGCTCAAAGCGCTGGTAACATGCGGTAATTGGCAGCACCCACATGCTGATGACAGCATCCAGGATGTATGAGTCTTAGACTAGTCGCGTAGTGCTCTGCTGATGTCACCAGCATGAGTTCTGTGCCTATTACTGTTGATGGTGCACTTGATATAAAAGCTACCCAACCA
This sequence comes from Coelastrella sp. UTEX B 3026, assembly GCA_002588565.1. Taxonomy (NCBI): domain Eukaryota; kingdom Viridiplantae; phylum Chlorophyta; class Chlorophyceae; order Sphaeropleales; family Scenedesmaceae; genus Coelastrella; species Coelastrella sp. UTEX B 3026. Next base: position 16,105 of record NSMO01012245.1, on the reverse strand, counting down.
TGATAGCAGTAATGCCAGCAGCTACGCACTACCTGTCAGAAGCCGATACAACCAAACCAACGACAGCCTCAGTTTTACCGCCGTGCTTGCAACTATTACATACTGTGTGTTGTGCAGGCAATGCAACATGCAGCTACCAGATTGAGATCCAGACCAGCAACTTGGATGGTGCTGGCACAGATGCTGGAGTGTTTGTTCAGATTGGGGGGGTGCTGGGTGAAACTGAGTCCCTGCAGCTGCAGGCACCAGGAGCAAACACCAACACTATCACGGCAAGGTGCGACATAGACATGTTGTCATACTCTCTGGTAGAAGTGGGTCATGCAAGACATCTAAGTAGCATCAGTCTTATGTGCGGTATACTGCATGCTAGCTGCCATCTGGCATTGAGTGGGTTGAGGAGAAAGGTGCTTGATGTTGTGGTTAGCCAGAGTCCACAGACTACATCCCACCAGCTATCACATGTGCTCAACTCAGCATTACAAGTGACATAGATATCTTCGTCGAAGGCTGTTGTCACGTGTTCACGGTCACTTATGTCCACTTACTAGATCTACCTACAGCAGCATCGGCAACCTCTGCACTCACATTGGTGGCTGAGCTAGCCGCAACAGCTTCCAAGGGTCTTGCTGCTGTTCATTTGTGTCCAGTCGATGCTGACAGTGCCTCCGATCCCAGAATGCAGTGCATGCATATACTGTACAACTAGTTTGCAGCTGCTGTCACACCAATTTTTGGTGCCACACAATTCATACTCTGTGAGTTCAAAACCTTCCCGGCATTAGCCAGCAAATAACTCCTGCTCCTGCTAATCTACCTCCTGCTCAAAAGCTGTGGCAGCTTCCTGCACATTTGTCCACCCTTCAGCTGCTGTGACTTGCGTTTGATGTCTTTTGCAGGCCCATGTTTCAGCGAGGGGCTCAGGATGTGTTTGTTCTACGTGGCTTGCAAGATGTGGGAGCCCTGACACACCTACAGATAGGCCATGACGGCACTGGCCAACATCCAGGTGTGAAAGTTAGTGCTGCTTGAGTTAGCAGATACACTCTGTGTGCATGATGTGATCAACCACTTGTTGAGTTGTGTGAACAGAATACCATGACTTCCACTCTGCGGCTGATTCCATGGTTGTGAGGAGACATATCTGCTTCCATGGAGTTGGACACAGTGCAGCAACTTGAGTAGACCAGGTTACTTACTACTTGGTACTTGGTGGGTGTTTACACGTCTGCTGACTGCTCAAAGCTCAGAGGAACCTCACTGTGTGCTGATGATTGCACAAGACCCTTGGCACAATCCACTTGCCGAGCAATCTGAGGCGAGGCGAGTGGACGTCTGTTGTCCTAAGTGTTGTGTGCTTTCTCTCTCACTTCCTTTGCAGCTTGGCATCTATCCTGGGTGCGTGTAGTCAATCTCACCACCGGGACCAGGGCACTCTTCATTGCTAACACCTGGTTAGACCCCTCTATACCCGGCTGCAACAGCTGGATTCGGCTGTCAGCGAGTCCCGATGCCCCTCAAGTCGCAACAGTCATACAGGGCCCTCAGCAACCACAGCAGCAGCAGCAGCCGGGCGAGCTTGGTGGATTAGGGCTAGCAGGGGAGAATCAGACGCCACGCAGCCCGCTGAGGATGACTAAGAACTGGCTGCAGGGGAATAGGGGGGAGCCTGGATATAAGCTGACATTCCACACCAGCAACATATGGGGGGTAAGAGGACTGTGTCTGTTTCCCAGGGGGGCGGGCGGTTGCAACGAGTGGGACAGGGTGTAGCCTGCACCTTTGCAGCATGTCAGCTACCGCCACACGGCTAGTACCAAGTTCGCCTCACGTTCAATTGCATCTAACAGCAACGGCGTAAGCTGGCTGTCAGCTATTTATAGAACTTTATACCAGTGACATTTTGGAGGTGGGGGGTGGTCAGCAAAATTGCTCTACAAGACATGCTGGCGTGGTCTGCAGACAGCAAACTGTGCATTTTGTGTCTGGATTTTGCATGTGCGGTTGGTTACAGAGTGTTTTCAATTATGGCCTGTCCCGTGCTTGAGCTTCAACATTTGGCAGACAGCACTCTACAAATACTTCTGCTGCTGCATTGACAGCTTGCAACACATGGACGTAAGCCAGATGTGTTCTAACCAGATGTATACATGGTGGTGTACACCCATGTGGCTGTCCTCTTGTGGTTCTTTACTGGGGTGAATGGGCAAACTCACATTCTTGTGACGTCTTTTGCTGTGAACCGCAGGCTGGTACTGGGTCCAAAGTCTTTTTCCAATTGATCGGCGAACATGGCACGTCAGGTGCGGGATTGTGCTGTCTATGACATCATCTGGCGGCGGCGAATCTGCCGATGTGCCGACATTATGTTGGCAGTTGCCAGCAGCGCAGAAGGGGGGGGATATCATCTTCACTGTCTTCAGAGGTGACAGCGCTACAGCAGGTGCAAAGCAGACAGGTGTCTGTTTGCTGCTTATCTCACCGTCAGCAACGCTTCTTCGGGAATGTACAATGTTTGCCTCGGTTGCATTTGTAGGTGTTGTATATGCGGCCAGTCAAGCAGGTCAATTTGACCGAGGGCACAAAGACACTTTCCTGTACCCCAGGCTGCCATACCTTGGGCAATTAAGCCAGCTCAGAGTGGGCACAGATGGGGCCGGAATGTTTGCAGCGTGGCACTTACGGCAAGTTGAGGTGGTTCATGTGCACAACGGGCAGCGGTGGCTGTTTCAATGTCATGACTGGATTGACAAGAAGTGCAACTTTCAGAAGCTGTTGCCCGCTGCTGGGGTCGCGGTGCTGAACAGTACAGCTGGCTTCTAGCAGGGCAGATTTTACGGCAGGTTCTTGCACAACAAAGCCCTAGAGCCAAATATGCAGCTAGGGCCAATCTTCAGGTGCCCAGCTGCCTTGCCGGCCCAGCATAGGGATTACAGGTGTTAGTAAGCAAGCTGGGGGTATTGTCAAGGTCGAGGTGGTGCATGTGCACAGAGGTCAGCGGTGGCTGTTTCAATGCCATGACTGGTTTGACAAGAAATGCAGCTGGGGTTGCTGTGCTCAACAGTACAGCTGGCTTTTAGTCGAGCAGTACTGCTTTAGTCGAGCAGTACTGCGGCAGGGTGTTGCAAGTGCAAGAAAGCCCTAGGGCCTTTTGCAGCTACGACCAACTTTTCAAGTGCACTGGGCACGTGCCCAGTCGCCTTGCCAGCCCAGCACAGGGACTATAGGTGTTTGTATGCAAGCTGGGGGGTGGATGTCAGGATCGAGATGGTGCATTTGTACAGTGGACACAACGGTGGCTCTTGGAGTGTAATGACTGCTTTGACAAGTTGAGTGGCTTTCAGAGTTGGCTGCTTGCTGGTGTGGTTTTTGTGTTGAGTAGCACAGGTGGCGGTCTTTGACATGCAGATTGTCCAAGAGTGTGGAACTGCCCATTCTGCAGTTTTCTTTGGTTGACCTTGCTGCACCTGCATATGCACCTCAAATGCAGGGTTGCCCAGCTTGCATCACACAGCAGATGTGTTTGTGGCTTGGCTGTCTCTGAGGCTCACAAAGGACCCGCATGCCATGTCTACAAGGGACGAAGGTGGGCCATATGTGTGGCATGACTGCATCAGAGGCAATCAATGCCGCTGCATACGCTGACCACAAGGATGATTATTATTACTACTAGTAGTAGAATTACTGGTGGCGATGAGTTTTCAAACTGTGGGGCAGTGCACATCAGCAAGCACCTTGCTGGATCCTTCAGCTGCCACGGCCGTTATGACAGGATCAGAGGACTCTGGCGTTGATTCTGACATCTTGACTGGCCCAGTTGGACAGCAATATGCAGGCTAAATATCATTGAGCATATATGGTTGACTCTGCAAACCCTTGAGGATAGTTACTACACCAGCACTTTGTTCAAGGCTAAGTCCTATGATGCTAGCACAGACGCAACACACCACAGTGGGCTTCACACCACAGTGTGCAAGCCCAAGCTCAGGCTGATATGTGTCATTGTCAGAGCTTTTGATCACAACAAGCACAGAAAGCGCTTTGGGTGGCAACCCCCATGCATGTCACCAATAGAAAAACCAAAAAGTTCACCTCTGGGCAACGCATTTGACCTGTTGCCTAACTCAATCACAGTCATGTTATAAGCTACTAGTAGGTGACGCGTACGGACCATGGCAATAAACCGCAAGCTGATGACGGCAGCCTGCTCGTGCAAACAATAAGCATGCCACATTGACTGTGACTTATACAATTGAAGCGTAGCAACCAGCTGCATTATGCATTACAAATACAGACCAATGCACTTTATACAATGTTCAACCTTGCCGCTGTTCAGATGCGGATGACATGATTGGCTATGTCACATGTTCTGTGGGCCAAGCTGGACGCATTTGTAACTATGTATCGGCCCTGGAACTGTCACATGACACCAGCTTCCAGCCATTCCATTTGCACAACCACAGCTCTAGATCAGGCTAACTAATCACATGTGTTGCTACTGCTTGCTGTGAACCAATGGGAAGCTTTGCTGACATCCATAACATAAACGGTCTGTGTTTGCTGCTTCCATTCCTAGACGCACCCCCTGTACGGCCGAGCAGAATCACGCGGCCCGCTATAGCTGTGGCAATTCCTGCTCTGCTGCAGAGCTGCCCTTCGCCAGCCTCTCGTGTCGTTTGTTGATGACATCTAATGCTGCTGTCACTCTCTGCTTCTTTGTTTGCTCTATATGTTTGTCCAGGTATGCTGCTGGTTCTAGCTTGCTAGGTAGATGAACCATTCTAAGGTTCCTGCCTTTGACGTAAAGGAAAGGAAACGCCTTCGCGGGTCCTTGCAAAGGTTGGCACGTTGCATCATCTATGAACATGTTCATGTGCTCGTCTACGCTGACGCGTTTCCCTGTGACCTTGGCATCGTTACGTAGCTCAAATATTATCCTCTTGCCTTCTAATGCTTGTAGCAATGCGATTAACGACGTATCCAAGCGTTTGCCCATCAGGTGATGGAAACCAACCCTGGGCTGCCAATGACCAACTGATAGCCTCGTCGACGCTAACACCGCGCAATGGCTTTTCTTACCCTCCTGCTGCAGCAGCACAGCGCGCATCACAGCAGCATCGCAGCTGCAGCCAAGCCCTTGCACCCTAAAATTAAACATAGCACTGGCGACTAGTCGCCTACACGCAACGCACACCCCTTCATTGGTCACACCTGTCAACTCAAAACATAAACAATACCGCACAGCGTGAATTAACCGGACAGACTCAGAGCCATACAGACCGTGAGATAGCATCCTCCTTGTTGGGCTCCCAATCAGGATTCCACGCCTGCTCATATTCATATCTAGCTCGCAACAGCTCAGTCCGATACCTCCCACTACTATCTAAGTACTCCAGGAATCCCGGCGCCCCGGGGTACAGCACGTTGTCCGCTAACACAGTACTGCCTTGGTGCAGAAGCCCCAGCTGCTCTAATGCCTGCAGGTCCGGCAGATAGCAGTCTTTACAATGGTCCAAAAATACCACATCGAAGCTCAACTGCTGCACGACCTGCTTCCCTAGCCCTAGCTCTGACTGTTGGCCATCTGCCAGCTGCTGTGGAATACGTCCATGCTCCTGCAGTAGCCTAGGTAGCTGTGGTATGACCTGGTTGGCTAACCCCTCTAATATTGTTACAGATTCTGCCAGTCCTGCATACTGCAAGAGCTGCCGTGCAACTGCTGCGTTGTCTGGGTTGGCTTCTATACATATGAGCCTGCCACCTGGTGCTAACTGCCTGGCGGTTCTGATTGCAGAATAGCCGAGGAATGTGCCGACTTCTAGAGCATGCTCAGGTCTGATCTGCTGCACTACCTGCTCGAAAATTGCTCCTTTCTCTGGCCCAATCTTGTACTGCCTGCAAGCATCAATAGTGCGTGCCTGGATATGCCGCCTCCATACGAGGGTAGAAAGGACAGCGCAGATTCCAGCAGTCGAGACTGCTTTTACAACAGTGCTGTTCACACAGACATGCCGCCTGATGTGGTCATGCCTCAAGAAGCAGTCACCTGGTGATCAACATAGAGTCTTGAACTAATCATGCTTTTGGGATCAACCATCTTATGCAGCGTTGCCGCATGATCCAGTGACACTACTTGTTGCGGTTTATGTGCGGTGCCACACACTGTCTGGTTGTTCCTGCGGAAAGCTACTTACGGGTAGTACTCCCCAAAAGCATCCATTGCATCAAGCACTGCTTGGCTGTCTCCAGGTGCTGCTTGGTCCATGATGTATGGTACGATGTCAGCTGGAGCTGCGTACGGCCAGTTGGCATAGAACAAGGGGTCCCTATCAGCTGCTGTGCTATTGCTGCTTGCAGTGGCTGCAGCGGCTGCAGGGCTGTGTAACAAAGTGCTGAAAAGGTTCGCAGCCACAAGTTGTGCTGGCCATGCCGTTAATGTAACCAATGCCTGTCGTTTAGAGGCGTTGCAAGATGTCATGCATCTACTGCTGGAGTTGCAGGTGCTAATGGTTCGCAGTAAGCCGCGGGTATCTCGTGCTGGGGGTGGCTTTGCTGAGGCTTTCAATGCCATGGTCTCCTAGGAAAAATGGTTAGGGTTGGCTTCTTGTCTGAAATCCAGGGTTGGACAAGCAGGGGCAAAGCACGCTGGACAGATGCAAGGAGTATGGCAAGGCGGAATACTGCTGTAGCAAGGGGCGGCAGCAATGCATAGACGCCATGAGTCAACGCAGTTTTCGCGTTGATGTCTGCTTGGTGAGGTTAACAGCAGCTGCCACGAGAATTGAGTTACAAAAGTGACAGCTTTCGGGACCTCAGCTGTCGACTGGTGCCAGGCTTCTTTCTGCGCCAGAGGCGTCTTCCATTGTTTGCTTAGCAACTCGGGATTGCTGATGAGTGGGCTCTGGGCAGTCTGAGTTTGGCTTCGCTCATTTAACAGCTGCTGTCGGCCCGAGCAGCTGAACGTTGGGACGGACAGCTGCTTGTCTGAGTTTCGGCTGCACTGCGGGCTCGGGAACCTCTTGAAGCAACATGGGTCGTGGTGGACGAGGCGGTAGAGGAGGCAGGGTAAGTTTCAGTGTGCTGTCTGGTGTGCAGATGTACAAAGCATAACGACTATGTTGCAGCGTATGACAGCCGGCCTGCATACTGTTTATCCTACCGTCTGTCTGGGTGAGGCAGAAAGTGTCTCAATGACCCACTGCTAGATGTGCAGTAGGTGACTGTCATGAGTGCCTAGACTCAAACAGGGACAAGATGCTGCCAGCTCATGTTTGCTCCTGCACTCTGCTCTGTTGGCCAACTTCGGCAGCGCGCGCACCTTAGCAGCGAACTGGGAATAAACTCGCGTCACATACCCCATTGCACCTCCGTGAAACTGGCTGCAACCTCTCTCAGCAAACTGCTTCAATCAAAACATTGCCGGACCACTCAACGACCTTCTCACCCCCTTCGAACAACACACTCGCTCCATCCACATCATATGTTCGCTTCACTAAGAACTCTACTGCACTCTGCAGGGCGGCAAGCCCCGCCTGATGCGCAAGGATTATCAGGGTGAAGGCCGCAGGGAAGATAAGTGGAATGAGGCTAAAACACACAGAGCAGACAAGTTCTTGGAAGCAGGTGCGTCAGAAGCTAGGGTCAGACATCACACATGCACAGCAGCAGCAGCAACAGCAGCAACAGCAGCAAAGGTTTACATGGCTGTGGCAATCGACACTGGAGCTTTATTCGCCAGTCATGTCTGCGCTGCTACCTGACAGACAGCCAACAGTTGCAGCCTGCTATGATGAACCCATCACACTTAGGAAAAGACATACGTGTTTGCTGTTGTTTAAACCAGTATAGCCTACATTCATGAATGTTCATAGTAGCTAGTGTTTTCAAGTACATCACCAACGCTCGCTTACACAGGTGACCTCACCAATGGGGCCTTTGAAGAGTACTACAGAACCCAGGGTATTGTACCTGAAGGGGAGTGGGACGCTTTCATCGAGATTCTCAAGAAGCCTTTACCGATTACGTTCAGGATCAACGGCAGTGGAGCGTTCGCAAACGAGCTGAGAGAGAAGCTTGAAAGTGACTTTTTTGCAAACTTCAACAAGGGGCCGATTATGGTGAGTGAGGGGACCCACGAATGTGGGTGGCGGTGGTTCTCCGGGCCCGCCGGGGGGCGGAGGGGATTTTATTTATTAGTCAAACCGTTTTACCATGGTACTAACAATGTATACTAACAAAGGGCCCGTGTTATGGTGAGGTCGGGGCCCAGCCTTGGTCTTACAGCAGCCCGCTAGTCCAGTGAATTCGTATACAGTAATCATATGGGACAACGGCTCGGCAGGCTATACAGAAATGTTTTAGATGCATCCTCTCATGTTCATTGATATCTTGTTGGCAAGGGTAATCGCCCCCCCCCCCCCCTCTGCCCCTGCCCTTGTACCGTCAGAAACTATACATCTACAATATTCTAGATGGCGAGGTATCCACTGTAACTTCTCTCTCTCTATATATACCTCCAGTCACACCTATGTGATCACGTTGAGATCACAGCTCATCACATTACTAATACAGCTTTTTGCACACATGTTATCGTCCTGATATAATTGTCGTTATTTTTCTTCAACTGCAGCTTGGTGAGGTGGTTGACCTCTACCCTAGTACCCTTAGAAGTTGGCTTGGCACATGAACTTCAGTCACACCTATGTAATCATCCAATTCCTAGGCTTTACTAGGTCAATACCACAGCTCATAGTTTATTAATCACTTTGACTGCACACACCTCATTATCCTCATAAAACTGTCTTCGTTATTTTCTACTCGCAGCTTGATGGTGAAATGGTTGATCCTCCACGGCCGCTGCCCTGGTACCCGCAGAAGTTGGCCTGGCACATGAACTTCACTCGCAATCAGCTGCGCAAACTGAGTTGGCTGGCAGACATTCATGAGTTCATGAAAGCAGCAAATGAAGCTGGAAGTATCACGCGACAAGAGGCCGTGTCAATGGTGCCACCACTGTTTATGGATGTCAAGCCACACCACAGGGTAGGGGGAGGTCTTGCAAATGTTTTGCTATCGTTTGCAAAATTCTCTTGAGACTCATTGTGATCTTGTATATGGCTACTTGATGCTATAAGCATGATATGCGATATTGTTGTGTTCTCAATATCAGAGATATGTATAAAGTGGTTGGAAGATATCAATTTAAGACTTTGTGAATTTATCACAGCAGCAAATGCACCGGGAAGCATCACCGCATGGAGGGCTGGTTCAATGGTGCCACCACTGTTTATGGATGTCAAGCCATACCACAGGGTAGGGGGAGGTCTTGCATTTACTGAAAGTCTTTGCAAGCTTTCTTGCGAATCAGTGTGAATCTGTCAACTAGCACAATAGATGAGTATCTTTGCAGAGTGTTTTTATTGTGTGAAGTCTGATTCATAGAAGGTTGACTTGGATTGACAGCTCTTTGAGTGTGACGACTTCTTGTTGCACTTGATGATGGCTAAATAATGTTGTATATGACGATGATGATGGCTGGCGGACATCCATGGAGGTTTGAAAAGCAAATCTCAGCAGGACAAGTGGTAGCAATATGGTGGTGGTATCACAGCATCAGAAAGCCAGTGGCTGTTTTGCTTCTGCTACCGCCCGCATATCAAACCTTATCATTGCATAACCAGTTGATGTCACAAATGGGTTGATTGTTATGTTGCGAGCCCTGATCCGCTGCTTTGTTGTTTCCTGCTGGCCGCTTGCAGGTGTTAGATATGTGTGCAGCACCAGGATCCAAGACTTTCCAGCTGTTAGAGATGCTCCACACCTTTGACCAGGCCAGCAGCAGCAGCAGCGACAGCACGCAGACACCTACTGGTTTCGTAGTAGCAAATGACGCAGACGCACAACGTTGCAATTTGCTCACACACCAAACCAAACGTATGTGTAGCCCCTGCTTGATGATCACGAACCATAACGGCGAGCAGTTCCCTCGTATCAGCGCTGCTGCCCTGCAAAAGGTAGCAGCAGCAGCAAACGGCACCCCGGCAGCAGCAGCTGCTGCCAACGGCAACGGCACAGCAGCAGCAGCAGATGCTGATGATCAGGGGTATATGCTGTTTGATCGGATCTTATGTGATGTGCCGTGTAGTGGTGATGGGACCATGCGTAAGGCTCCGGATATTTGGAGACGGTGGAATGTTAATAACGGAAATGGATTACATAACATGCAGCTGAAGATTGCGTTGCAGGCTGTGAGGCTCCTCAAGGTAAATACAACTACGAACAAATGTTCTCGAGACACTTACTAGTGCCACATTTGCTTGTATGGCCAGCTGTGCATGATGGCTTGTGTGTTAGCTGTAGCAATGACACACGCTGTCCAAGACTGTGACGCAAGACCTGCCTGCCTGCCTGCCTGCCTGATGGACCCTAAGACCTTAGCATTATCAGTAGGCATTGAGATACCCTCACCACCTTGGACGGTATTGCCTACACCCACTGACAGGATATTGACATTGTTATTGGTTCAACCAACAGTGTTACGCTGTGCATTGAATTGAAGAGCTCGATGGTGTGTGTATACATGGCTTTGGCTCTCCAAGACGCAGGTTCGAAAACTGCCCGGGGCACCAGTAAATCAGCAATCGCAATGCATGATACCTTATGAGTCATACGCTGGCTCCCTGGCTAGTGCCGAGGAAAGCGGTTTTAAACAACCAAGTTAATTTTCACACATGCAGGTTGGTGGCCGCATGGTGTACAGCACGTGCACCCCCAACCCCATAGAAGACGAAGCAGTGGTGGCTGAGCTGTTAGTCCGTTGTGGTGGCGCGTTACAACTGTTAGATGTGTCTGATCAGCTCCCTGAGCTGAAGAGGTTACCGGGCAAGAGGGAGTGGATGGTCAGGGACAAACACCAGTGGTACAAAACGTGGGAGGAAGCTGAAAAGGTATGTGTTATGACATGTTATGACATATGACAGATGTTACAACATGTTATGCTGCAGCGTGTAGTCGAAGTACACTACTATGCATTTGGTGTTGGATGTGGTTTGTGTATCTGCAAAAATCACCCAAGCATGCATGCTTTGCTAGTTGTGGTAGACCTAGAACTGTCTTGCCGCTTGTCATTGCTGCCATCATCACTCATCTGGACTGCCCGCACATACATCACACTGCGGGTGCATTGAATGCAGTAGTTGCTCGGTGTGTTTGCGCACATCTGCACCAGCATGTTCTGTTGGCAGATGTAACAACCCAGCTGGATGAGAAGTCTGCAGTAGCCTGTACAGAGCCCTGAGGATGCTTCTGAAGCTCCAAAGCAGTATACCTTGCCTACAAGTAGACATGTATGTTATCCCCTTGCAGAGTGATGTTTGCACTGCTGCTGCTGCTGGTGCCTGCAGATTTCCTTCAAGCTAGATCCCACGATGTTCAGTAGTCCTGAGAAGCAGCAGCTGCCCCTGGAGAGGTGCATGAGGATACTGCCACATCAGCAGGTAATCAAACAGATTACCACTGCTGGGATCCTCATCTCAAAGGTTTAGGGTTCAGGGTTTAGGGTTCAAACATCAGTATCTTGCCTGTGTCGTATCTGTCTAATGGACACCTATGATTTCTTTGTTATGGTCTTACAGAAGGTTGCTTCGACACTTGCCCTACCAGACCCGGTGTGAATTCATGGTCGTTGCACATATGTCATCTTGACACTTGATCTTGTAACCTTGCTTGTGTTGCCGCCACGTGGTTTGCAAGACACTGGTGATTTCTTCAGTGCCGTGTTACAGAAGGTTGCCCCCACACCTGCCCTGCCAGACCTAAATATGAATCCACAATTGTTGCAGCATTTTTGATCCCTGTAGCATTGAATCCAGAACAAACCTCAGCATCTTTGCCTGTGTTGTGTTTGTTTACAGGATACTGGCGGTTTCTGGTTTCTGTTCTCACTGTAGTATTACCAAGGATTGCTTCGACACCTGCCCTTCCAGACCCAGTGTTGATCCACGGCGTTGCACATATGTTATCTTCACACTTGTTCATGATAGCATCGACACTTGCTTGTGTTGCCGCCACAGAACACCACTGCTGGGAACCTCATCTTGAAGGTTTGGGCTTGAGGGTTCAAACATTGATATCTTGCCTGTGTTGTATTTGTTGGCAGGACACTGGCAAATTGCATTTTACGGTCTTACAGAAGGTTGCTTCGACACTTGCCCTACCAGACCCAGTGTGATTTCGTGGTCGTTGCAACAGGTTGCAACAAAATGTCATCTCCACGCTTGAAAACATGAAACTTGCTTGTGTTGTCTCTTTGTTTGCAGGACACAGGTGGTTTCTTCATTGCTGTGTTACAGAAGGTTGCCCCCACCCCCGTCCTCCCAGACCCCAGCATGAGCCACAGGTTCAGCAGGATAACAGTCAACGGACGTGATGGGCGACTCACAAAACATGAGGGGCAGGATCCACACCAGGGGGCTGTGGTGGCAGCAGAATACGCATTAGCTGTGAGTATTGATGGACATCTAAGTATTGATGGACCAATTCTCTTCGTATGATGCTTGTTTGGCTCGATTGTTATTGTTGGCTGAGTGCCATCGGGCTTGAAAGGGATTTCATCCTCTGTGGTGTTTAGTATACTCAAGCCTCAAGACGTGCCAGCAGCAGCGGTTGTCACTGGTCTGCAAGCCTGCAACCATGTGTCCTTCAGTGCTCGAATGGAAGATCATCATCGTTGATCAACTCTTACTGCTGCTGGTGTTGTATCTGTATGCTGCTGAATGTGCTTTCGCTGCTTTCAAGTCTAAAGACATGCACACGGCGGATGTCACTGGTCTGCAAGCCTGCAACAGTGTGTTCTTCAGTATTGGAATGATTGATCATCGTCGATCAGTCCTACTGCTGTTGTTGTGTGTGTAGGCTGCTGAACGTGCTGTTGCTGCTTTAGAATCTGAAGACGTGCCAGCAGCAGAAGCAGCAGCAAACGCCACAGCTGCTGCATACAGCCGAGCAGGCCTGGCACAAGATGCAGCAACTGAGATCTACAGACACCAGAGGCGGTACGAGGCTCAGGAAGCTAGAAAGCAGCAGCAGGATGCCAGCAAGCAGCAGCAGCAGGACGGAGCAGCAGCAGCAGCAGCAGGGGACGATACTGCAGCAGCAGCAGCAGCAGATATGGAAGGTGTGGAGACAGCAGGAGTAGACGGGGAGTCAGTAGATAACGTGGACAACATGTCCGTTGAGGATCTACCAGGAGATGTAACAGATCCAGCAGCAGATGCTGCTGCTGCTGCTGCTGACAATGCAGATCTAGATGTTTTAGATGCTGACGGCTCAGCAGCAGCAGCAGCAGCAGCAGCAGGAGGTGATGCTGATAAGGCTCCTTGGAAGCCCAGCTGGGTGCGTGGTGGTGGAGGACGGGGGAGAGAGAATGCTGGCGGCAGGTTTAGGGGCATTGATCCAATCTTACCTGTCGAAGACCCAGAAATCATCAAGGTATGTGCTTTTGCGGGCGATTTATTCGAGTGTCTGCTGGCAATGATGTGCTGACGTTGTTTGTTTCTGCGTGCAGCAACTGCTGTGGAGTTTGTAAGTTACTGGACAAACTGCAGCACATGTTTAGGGGAATCATTAACGTTTTGCCTACTGCAGACGCTATCCTGTGTGTTTCTTTCAAGTGACCAGATAGAATGAACATGCAACCCTACCAACAATTCTAGACATGTTGCCGCTGTATGACAGCCACAGAAATGTCTGTAGAACACATATGCCATGAACAAACTACTGTATTGCCTTTCACTGCTGGCTTGTAGATGTTGGTCGAGTTCTATGGTGTAGAGAGCAGCTTCCCCCTGGCTACCCACCTCATCACAAGGAGCTTGGAAGCAGCATACCCAAAGAGGCTCTACTATGTAGGTCCAGCAGGTGCATTCAACCCACCCATCTTGCCCTTGAACTGCCGTGAGCAATGTATCTCTGCTACTGTTGCAAGCGCATAAGTGCATGAGTGTTGTTTGTATGTAGCGTTGGCTTGAGCCAAACGCGTCATTGGGTGAACATGTTGGGCTAGCTTACTGGATGCTAGTCCTCTATTTTTCCGCAGCATTCCTAGTATTCAGGTTCTATGCGTTTGTTCCCAATGCAGTCAAATTTACAGTCTGATTGTTATAAAGCTGCCGCCGCTATCATGGCTTAGGATTAACTTGTAACCTTTCCTTGTGCAACCTTCTCGTGTCACCTTTTTGCGTTACCTTTTTGGCCATAGAGCTGTGGCTGGTGGGTAGCTTATACTACTTTTCTGTTTACCCAGTGTCTGTGTGTCTGTGTGCTGCAGGTGAATGACTCCCTGCTGTCGCTGCTATTAGCTGATGAGCGTGAAAGTCTCAAGATCACTGCAACCGGCCTCAAACTGTTTGAGAGGCATGAACTGAGAGGCAAGGAAACAGGGAAATGCCAGTACCGCATTGCACAGGTAAACAGGGTGGCCTGCTGTTGTCCAATACGCTCGCATTTGCCTGCAATGCTACCATGGGTGACTATTTGAACGTGCGTGAGCAGAGATTTGCAGTTCTCAATTCTGCCCAGCTGTCGCACATGTATGGTTTGTGGCGCTGAGTTGGTTGAGTTATCAAGTTATTGCAAAATATCAAGACAAATTGTCTGGAAGGGCTGGGGCAGGGGTGTGTAACGACTCGCCGATGCATGGCTAAAGAAGGTGATATTTGATATGTGGCATCCTTCAGGTGACGGAGACCAGGGGGTTGTATGCATGTTGTCAGGTCTGCAAGCACTGCCTGGCAAGGCACTGGGCTGCCCGTGTGATAGAACTTGGCATGTGATAACATCTGGCCACATGTATGGCATTAGCCTATGCTAACGCACCGCTGTCAAACACTATCGCGTTGTTCTGCAGGAGGGCCTCCCATTCCTATTACCCCACGTCACGAAGCAAATCCTGCGACTCGGAGTGTCAGACTTCCTGCGTCTGCTAACAGAAAAGAACCTCCCCCTAGTCGTCCCCGGCGAAGACACAGCAGATGCAGCAGCAAACGTCCCATCAAAACAGGCACCGCTGACAACACCAGCTGTGCTTGTGCAGCTAGCCAATATGGAATCCGGGGGAGCAGTAGCTCTCCTGGAAGAGTCTGAAGCAAGGAAACTAGGGTTAGCTGCTACTGTTGAGGATGGGGCGGGTGCATTGGCAGCAAATGCGCCGTTGGCGATTAGTGTGTGGCGCACGAGGGCCAGCTTGTCTGTGCTGGTTGCTAAGAATGAGTGTGAGCAGTTAGCAGAGAAGATTAAGGGTGCTAGGCAGAAGCTGGGAAAGCAGCAGCAGCAAGGCGTGGCAGCAGTAGCTGTTGCTTGACCATGCATGATCTGCAGGACATGGTTCGGTTTGTTACGTTTGTCACATACTACGCTAGTGCGGCCTGAAAAGAGTTGGAGAGGTAACTGCCAGTGTACCGTGTGACTAGCTGCTGTTCTCTTGGATGGTCTAGAGGGGGCCACCGAAGGGCACACAGTGGACTTCTTTCACAGCGTACTTACTCCTTCCAAACTGTCTCCAAGGGCCTGGCGGCTGTTGTAGTATATGTATAGTATGACTCGCGACGCCCGATCTGGTACCTTCTGATAGCACCGAGTATCATCCCTGATCAGCCTGTCTCTGAGAGTGGGCCTGTGTTGGAGGCTCAGGCATCGTGCTGTGATAGACGTAACTTGTGTTGGACAGTACTGTGCTGCTGTTCTGGCAAACTGAAAATTTGTGCTCATGCGCAAAGAAGCACAACAGAAAGCTCCAGCTCGTGGTTGAACTTCAACTTACAATGCTCACAGAAGCATGTCTTACAAATCATAACAACATCAACATCTCAAGCTGGAACAAGGAGAGCAATTTTACACTGATGATGGTTGACACATGCAACGAATGCAGCAGGACGACACTATGGCAAAAACTGCTGACTGTGCAGCCCTAACAAGGCACAGGGTGGCATCACAACCCCAACTGACATGTTGAATAACAGTACCTATAACAGCATCAGTACCCGATGTTGTAACAGCCTAGTGTGATGACTATGATGTAGATCTTCATGCCCGGGCTGTAACACAATCA
>NSMO01012240.1:480-11843 GCA_002588565.1 Coelastrella sp. UTEX B 3026 | reverse complement strand
GGAAGGAGAGGGGACCCAAGCCACCGGACCGAGAGACGGGGCCGGCAGAGAAGGGGGGGGGGCGAGGACGGAGGAGAGAGGGGGGGGGGGGGGGGGGGGGGGGGGGGGGGGGGGGGGGGGGGGGGGGGGGGGGGGGGGGGGGGGGGGGGATCCAAGATTAGAGGGTGTAAACTGTGTGATTATATCAGAAATTCGTGTGTTCTAAGGTAGAACGTGGTCAGTGACCCTAGCCTAGCATCCTGTTTCTGCTGGGCTCGTACGCACGTGGTACCAGCCTGGCCAGGCCGGCCATCGCCGGTAGCAAGCTTGCTTAAGCGGTGGACTAGCCACGATACTGCGAGCCTGGACATGGTCTGAGATGTCTCAGCTGGTACGTTCCGCCTGTTGTCCACCGTGTAAGCCCTGCACCGCCGTGCTGGCAGTATGCGCAGGCCGTGCAGCAGATTGCACCGTAGGTCACGCTGTAGGTGCCTACTGAGCCCCAATACTGCTCACACGAAGACTTGCACTGTTAATGAGTCTGCTGCATCCAGCTCCACCCGAATAGCATAGCCAGCCTGGGAGACTGGTTGATCATGAGCCCAAATCCTCGATCTGGCCAGCAATGCTGGTACACTCTATAACACTTGTAGCAAGTAACATAAAGATCAATGATACTCGTATGAACACACCTACAACGTGGTTTTCGGTCCCCCCCTCGGTGACTTCGCAAACCCCACGAAGGGTTGCGAGGGCTTTCCTTTTAGTTGTGGAGGTCGAACAAGCCAAACACACGTCGCAATCCTTGAAATATTGGGTCTCGGTGTCGACCGCTGAACTGCCCTCCCTTTGAACTTGCAAACGCTCTCGTTTTGAGCAGCACACCGCGACTCAAAGTGTAGTGTTCTAGAATGGGCTGTTTGTTTCAATGGCCTAACCTGCGGCTGGTTAGAACGATGCTGCTGCTCGCCTTCTGTTTATCAGCATACCTGCCGGGCAGCAACGGGTCCGACTGCATGCTGCAACCAACGGCAAGCTTAGGTGGCGTTCAAACCTGCTTGGGGATGACAAAGTGCCACCTGGACTATCTTGGAGAACCAACAACTCCAGCAGAGTGGTAAGAACTGCTACTGAACCAGGCATGTTGCACCACAAGGCATGCAGTTGCCCAGCCACCTATTTGCAGCTGCCCTGTGCAACAGCCTGCATGATTGTAGTCACTACGCACATGGTGTGCGTGCATGTTACCTCAATGTAACCAAGCTGAGACAATCTAGACTTCCTTGGCGACCCCCAACGGGACCGATCGCCTGCCAACAAAATATACGCTCAACAGCATAACAGCAGAAACAGACACACCAGACACAACTGTCTCAGGGTCTGTGAATGCCACGTGTTGGGGTGTTGGCAATGGTCTAGGCCTTGCTAGTCGTTGTCAGCTTGCTTGGGTCAGCAAGCTGCCGAGCTGCAGCCGTGCAGTAGCACACCATCGTATGACGGTTGCTAAGTCTCCTGTTGGTAGCTACCAACAGTGCATGCTATAGCATACACTCATAGCATGTGTGATGCTGCACTCTCACAGGTGGATGGCATATGCCTCGGCTGTCACGGAATACTGCACATTGCTGGGTGCAAAATTGGCATGTTCTGACGAGACTGCTCTATGCAAAGTGATGTACATCACGCCCGATGGTCGTCATAAAGGTCAACCCATGTCCTATGACCGCGTCAGAGAGTTTGAAGACATCGCCGGTGAGGCCCCACCCACTGAATGCTGGCCAAACTGGGAGAAGATCATCAGGCATCCCTGCATTGGCTGCAAGGACTACCAGATGTTCCGATGTGCTTACACAGCGGAGCAGGATGCTTGTGACGCCCTTGGTTATTGCGCTTATTGGCCCAGGTCTGGATCACTCTTGAGCAGCTGTTGGCCAAAGTGGTTGCTGGATCAAATGTACACAAACAAAACCTTAATTACAGAAAAGTATTGGCGAAATTCTGTCCGTATTCCCCTCCAAACCACCTATATTTATGACCGCCTTTTTGATTCAGGTTTGACCTGTAGCATCTTCTGGAATGTAGAGCCCCACCCAGCTGCTGGGCTGTGTGGACACACAAAAGCAACCGAAGCATTTTTGTCCTCTGGGCCATTTGCAGATGGTTCAAAACTTATGAACGACTTGTCAATTCCATACATGCATGGAGGGCACGCAGAATTGGGCTGGTACTTTGATTTAGGTGAAGCAGTAAAGCCGCCGTACGACCCTCGTGAGACTCCATGGTCAACAAGCGTCAACAGTTATGAGTATGTTGAATTTTTGCACATGCATAAACTGCTCAGTGCACCTTGGACAAATCTGCGTTCAATTCTGGAGCCACACAGTGCTTGGAAAGATAAGTTGTCGATAACAAAGGGCGTATGCCTCAATGACACCAACACTCCGGGCTCAGATGCAGCCCTAAATGCCACCAACTGTGGTCTTGAACAAAGTTCACAGAACAGAGACACAATCATGCATATTCTACTGCAATACTGTGATGTGGCTTTGAACTCGTCGTGCAATGTAGCTGAGTTTAACAATGTGGATTTCACAGATGCATGTCAAGTGTTCAATGGCCCTCGCCGTGCATTGGGTGCTGTTTGGTTGATTTCTGGGATAGTAATGCTACTAGCCGTCTTTATCTTGACGTTGTTGTGGACATTTCCGAATTCCATGATTTGTTGCACACTCACCAGATGTGGCAGCTTCAAGCACTGGCTGTTGAGGGCACCAGTCAGCTACCACCCACAAACTACCGTCATGGGGCAGGCTGCTCAGAATGTTCCATCTAACCACCGCAACGTTTGTGCATGGAAGAAGCTAATGAGCAGAGTGTTCCGTGCTGCACTTGTGATAGTATACATAGCAGACATCTTTCTAGATATCTGGGCCGTAAAAACCATGTGGTCATTCTCAGCCGCCTCCCCATATCTAATCATTGGCAAGGACCTTGCAGTTACGTACGGTTGGTTAATGGTATGCGCTTTTGGTGGGCAGTTTCTGATCGGAGCTTTCCTAGCTACACCCGCTGTCTTTGCCACGTCTGGGCTGTTGGATTACTCATGGTTCAAGATGACACCAACCTTGCGCATTGTGTTGATGCTTCCTCCAACTTGGATTGTGATTATATGCTGTGTGGGTCTCGTCATGCCGGCTCTGGTCGCGGTAAGCTTATGGTATTTGCTGTTGGCAGATGTCAACATGCTTCTCTCACTGTTGGGAGTTCCACCCAAGTGGTTACCTGTTGCCTACAGGCTGAACATCCAAGCAGTTGTACCCTTGCGATTCTTTTGTGAAGGCCTCATAGAAGCTTTGCCATCAGCACTCATCAGCACAGCTATTATCAATTCAATCCTAAGTAGGGGTCAACCTCTAGGAGCATATTACATGATCTTTTGGCTGAACTTGTTATCTTCGTTGGCACGTGTTGCAACAGAGCTATACAAAGTGTTAAGGCTCACACACGACCTGAATGTAAGGTGCTTTGTCACTGCTATTGTGGATATTTGTTATCACCTGCAGCCGCACAAAAGCCAGAGCTTACCGACATCCCGCACGCAAGGAGTGCCATCGCCCAATACCGGGCTTGTTAACCAGCAACCACAGATAAGGCGCGGTGCTGCATGCGCAGGGAGGCAACAGCCAAGCAACCCTGCCAGCAAACGAGGATGGTTTGCAGGATGTTGTGGCCCTACATTCAGCTCGTCCAATATCGAGCATCCAAAAGCTCTCAAAATTTATGTGTGGGTAGTGACATCAGCAGCCTTTGCCTATATGTTGATATTGTGCATGTACCTTGTTTGTCCGGCAATGTTTCAAATCAAAAGGAAGTTTAAGTATTGGCCATATGGAACTGGTGTGTGTGGTGTTGATGGTCTGGTAGCTGTGTGGTCAAGTTTCAATTCCATTGTAGAAAAACCAGGCACTCAAGTTACAACGGCTTTAGCTTGCCTCAAGAAAGTTGGCACAAACATTGCATAAGCATCAATGGTGTTACACAATTCTGTGTCCATGAGGCAACCAATGATAGCCAATGACAGCTGGAATGCTGTCACAAGATAGGTGCATCCTCGCAGCTTTGAGCGTAATCGATCTGTGATAATCAGTTGGCCCCAGCGGCTTGGTTGACTATCATGATCATGGTTGCGTGCAATTTAATTGAAGTTATGGGATCTGCTAGCTTCTAAAGCTATTTCTGCTTGCACGGCATGAAAGCCACACTCTGCATGGGCTGATGTATGCACCGCATGTTGGGGCATGTCAAGGTGTTATCTGGTGGGGACACAAGGGCTCCAGGGATCAGTGGGTTCAGTGCGGCTTGCTCGTATCCACAGTCATTGTACAGCCATGGCGGGTTAATAGGATTGAGTGGGCCCGCACGTTGTTCTGTATCATGCAGTGTGGCCATAGTGGGTCATATGCATGGGAACAATACATCGTAAGCAAAGTCAAGGGGCATGTGACATTGAGCTGGGGTTTGAGAGGCCCTAGCGCAGTTCCAAACACTCCCTGCATCTGGGGCACACATGGGTTGTCATGTCATCATGTGAAGTGAAAGTGGGCATATCGTTCATGAGTCGGCCCTTCCTTGTAGGGATACTAAGCTTGGTATCCAATGTACACATGTATACAGTACAGCAACACGATCGTCGCGCGAGCAACAACATGGGCATATCTACTAGATAGTATCTGTAGGTATGATCAGCAGGTTAGCTAGCCCAAACCACAGCATTGGGTGTCAAGAGTTTTTGAAAACCCTTTTCAAAGAGGGTATGAAAAAAAAAATTTTTTGAGGTCTCAAATTGGAAGTTCTGCCTCTTTCATGTAGGCAACCTTGACAAGTACAATGCTTGACTGGCATGTATGTTTAGCAGTATTGTTAATGGTGTGCTGATTAAGCGCAACGGCGTGCCAAAGATGTTATAAGGCCTTATAACATCTAGGTCGCGCTACTTGGTTTGCTATAGGCGTTTCGGAAGCAGCTGGGTTGGGTTGCGCAACCTGCATCTGTGAGCTTGATGGGGACTAAGCACCGGCGTGTAGAGGCGCCTTGCAATTGCAAGTGTTGGTTTGCCGGTGTTGGTAAACTACTCGCACTAGCTCTTTGGCCCACATCCAGCAATATGCACTCCTGTAATTGCAATATTACACGAGGGCCCTTGCGTTTTGACATTGAAACCACCTGCCCAAAGATATCTTACTTTTGAATGAATTCGCGCAGAACACTGTCGCCATGCGGCATGTTGTGTAATAGGATTAGAACAGGAGTGAGGCCCAGAATTGCAGGGCAAGCTCACTCATTGACCGTACCACCGGTTGTACACCGGTTTCGGCGTCGGTTTCGTGCTTACGCGTGCATACATGTGCACAGGGCCTGGCCTGTCCAAAGGCTTCTCAAACAGTCCTATTATCTGGACGTCCACGTGCGGTCCTCAAGCCACCACCTGTGTGGACTTGGATCGGCTTCTGCCAGTACTGCAAGCTTAGTGCAAGCTTAGTCGCTATGGAGAAAAGGGAGCTGGTCGCTGGGCGGCTCGTCGGCGACTCAGTCGCTCAGCGAGTCGACAATATCCGCTCAGCGGACGCCCCGTCTGCTGAAAATACCACCCGCTCAGCGACCAGGGTTGAGTCGCTGAGCGACCAGATGCATTGCAACCGCTGAGCGACCGCTGAGCGACCAGTGCAGCCGCCAAGCGATCCAGTACTATCCTCTGAGCCACCCAATACCATCCACTGAGCCACCAGTGCCATCCACTCAGCGACTCAAGTGCGTCCACTGAAGCTAGTTTGTTACCGTGGCTGACCCAACACCATGCTGAGACAAGCTAACCTAGCACCAACATCTGCCAGGTTGCCAACTCGGCTCGGAGCTCGGAGCTCGGCTCGGAGCTGATACAGAGCATGCCATTAGCAGGATACAACCGTGACTGAGTAAGAACACCCGAACATTGCATAACAATAACCACTCTGCTGACAACCAATACTCACTTATTTCCAGACAATGCTTTTGCTGTAGGGTTCCGGGCACGATCTGGATACCTGTCACTATGCTGACTGTCATGCTGGGCCCGGCGCTGCTTGGCTGCGGCAGAGTTGCTGCTGCTGCTGCTGCTGAGCTTGCCTGGCCTTGGCTTCAGCTGCTTCTTTCTGCTTTTGCCTAGCTGCTACTTTTGTCTTGCCTGCCAAATAAAATACAGTAGTTTGTTTCTCAGCAAAAAGGCAGTCAAAATTGTCTGTGCTTGAGCAGAGCCAGTAACCTGGCTGGCTGCTGTCTTCTTAGCCGCCTACAACATCAGAGTCCAGAAATACATCAGCCAGTATGCTTATCACGCACACACCAAGGGCTGATTGGCTGGTAGCAGGTTCAACATGTGTTCATGTCAGTCTGTGTGCTTATCAAGCATGACCAACAGTTTCTGCTGGCCGCCTGCAGGATCAGGATCCAGTTCAAATGAAGCTGATGCAACAATCATATGGCATACGCTGTGTAGGTCAATGAACTGCAGATGGTCTCAAATGCCTTGCAGCCTACCTTGGCCCTGGCGCTAGCAATTGCCCTGATGACGCCAGCTGAAGCTTTGCCTAGCCACCATTGCGTGCCAATGCTGTTAGCAGCGTCAACAGTCGCATCAAGAGGGCTTCTATCACTGCTAGAGCTGTTGCCTTTGGCTACTCTGCTGCTGCTGCTGACCACCTTGGTTGTCTTGCTTGTTGAAACTCGGCTGTCAGTGGCATATGTCTGCTGCTGCAACTGTACTGTGCTGCCGTGTTGTCTTCCTTTGTCTCCTAAACAGGCCGCCCGTCTGAGACATAGCAGTGTTGTGTAAGCCCATGAACCCTGAGGTGTTACTCATGAATACAGTAAGACGGCTTACTGAGTGCAGGGGCTTAAGTACGTGAGGGGAGGGGAGACACCAAAGTATATGCTGTATCTACCAGGCTGGTCAGCTGCCAAGGGTCTGTGTGAGGAAGTGCGCTATTAAACCCCAGTGACTTAACCTCAGTGTTTTTTACTATGTGCTGTTTCTTTCTCTTCTGTGCTGCGGCCATGAAAAAGGGAAACGGTTCGCATTCTGGCATTGTGCCCTTGTCAACATGAGATTTCAAAGATATAGTATGTCTTCTGCCAGTTGGCACCTCAACTTGCACGCAGCTCGGTGACTCGGTCGCTGCCGTACCTACTTGCGCCTGGCTTATACAGTGTTGACAAGGAGACAGCGTGAGTCCTTGTTACACCTGATGCAGCAGCAGTGAGGCAGGGTGAGAGTGCCGTGACATAGGAGCGTCAACCGTCAACCTGCTGCATACCACACGCTCTTTCAGGAGCCCACCCCACCCGGCACGGCCCCTCAAACGTAAGCGCTGCCAGTATAGTCTACCATTTGGCCAGTACCAGGGCCGTGGTGGTGCCATGGCTTCATTTGGAACAGGACTGTTTTATTTTTTCTTGGCCTCCTTCAACCCTGAAAGTTCCATCACTTTGTTTGCGATTTGGAGGCACTCCATCATGCCCACCTTCCATCTGCACAAGATAACCGCCAGCAGCAGCAACACTGTCACTTTGAGCGGTAACTCGTGACTACCAGTCGGCCAGAAGTATGTTGACGCAGCAGCCAATTGGCCAGAGGCTGCACCAGGTAGGCGCTACTAGAACCAAACTAGAAAAAGTGTTTGAGGCACTTTGAGCTCGCTGGCAGCGGAAGGTACTTGCACTGTGCCACACAGTGTTTAGATATTATGCCCTAGCGGCAAACACCTCCTCAGAATTCAGCATTGCAGCTCCATTGCAAAATATCAAGCAGGTACCCAACAGGGCTACAGACGACGTCAGTCGAATGTCCCCACAACCGACTGCCCATTGAACAAGTCTGAGGCAGGGGCGTGCTCGTTGTGGCCTGCCTGGCTCAGTCTCATTGAAGTCTGCTGGCAGCAAAGAACACGTGGATGCCTTGCTGCTAGCGCTGTGGGATGCGTCAGTACATGGTTCATGTACGCGTGTTTGTGTGGTATGGATCTTTATGCTGGGGAACGGCTTGGTCCAGTCGGTAGATTCAACTCTCGAGTGCTGACGGAGAGACCCAAGACCAAAGGCATCTCACGGCGGCGCCGCGCAAAACAAGCGCGCCGTTCTTGTTACCTCCGTCCTTCTTACCGCCGTGGTATTGGGCCGGCCCAAAATAAGCCCGCCGTTCTTGTTACCTTCGGTTTGTCCCGACGCCCTGCGCCGTCCACTGCTAAGCTTGACATGACGTGAGTTGTGACAACAACCTGATCGAGGCGTTCACGCACCGGTTCCGTGCACGCTGCGTCACACCCGCCTGTTGCAGTTGCGCCCCCGGAAGCCAAGGAGGGTTTCTGAGGCATCTGCGCGCTCACAATGACGACCGGCACTGCGGAAGAATGCTGTGACCTCTGTAAGCTGTTAGAGCCGGTGATCGAGTATCTAGACCTGCGGGATATCGCCTGGTTGATTAGCAGCAGCGAGCAGCTGTCGGAGGTCTGTAGGAAGCAGCTATGCAGAGGTCCGGGTTATGACCTAGCACATAAGCTGCTACGCATTGCAGCCGCTGATGCAGGCGCCGCTATCAGCAGCTGGCGGCCGACCGGTGCCGCCTCAGGAACGGACAGCAAAACTGAAGTGGACACGGGCACTGACCACTGCCAGATGGTAGCGCAGCAGTTAGTAGGAGCTGCTGAGTGGCTACTGCACATGGTTGACGGCGAACGACTTTTCGCAGCGTCAAGCCACAAAGCCGCAGACACAGTGTCGGCGATAGTCACACATGTCAGCGGCATCATTACTTTGAAGCAAGCGAAGCTCTTGGTGGCGCTGGGCTTCCGGGTGAGCTATGCTCAGCTGGTGTCTGCGGCTAGGCAAGGCCTCACAAGTGCTCACATATGGATGCAAGCCCAGAGAGAGCTGAGTATACCCACAGACGTACCAAATTATGCCCGCGTGGTGGTGTATGGCAGTGGTGGTGGTGAGAATCCGGCGAGCGAAGTGACATTGGCTCAGGACCATGCAACCCAAGCATTCAAGGTGTGTGCAGGCTAAATTCGTCAGATCAGACATCCTGAACTTGGCTTTTGCTGGCATGCAGTACTGCATGCAGCTTCATGACTGCAGCTAGTGGCCTTGCTGCATTCTGCACGTTGCAGCTGCATTGCAGCGTCCTGCACATCAACTCTGCACCAGGTTGGTGGGGCTAAGTCTCAGATAAGTGATAGCCTTGCTGCCACAACGTCTGGCAGTTGCAATACAGCTCAAGCCTGGGCTCAATGGGTCAACACTGTAGGCACAGGCCATCAGACGGTGATCTGCTGCACCACTGTGGCCATGTGCCCGATGTCACAACCAGTGGCTGCCTTGTACATGCTGCAGGTCCCTGACAGTCTTCAACCCAAAGAGTTTGCAGACCTGATGTTTGTGGCGATCAACGCATCTGGAATTAATGCTCAACTTGGCCAAGCAATGCTGAAAGCAGCAAGTCAACATCCAGCAAATGCAGAGCTCAGCGAATGTGAGGTTACAGCAATTCTAAAGGCGGCAATTAGCAGGGCTGTACAGCATGACAGTTTCAAGCATGGGTTTGGATGGGCTAGCTGCCTGTGGGGCTTACCCGGCTTCGCAGACCCTAGCAGCGCCGTGCCAGGAAAGCTGGTTCAAGATTACTGCGAGATAAGTGATGTTAGGATTGTGGCCAGACTATTGAACAGGGTACCATCCCTTCAGAACAAAGCAGCAGAGTTGTGCGAGAGTGCAGTCACCAAGTGTCTTGCAGCAGGCCGATTTGAGGACGCTGTGTATCTGCTAAAGGCCTCACTGTTGCCTGCCTACATGGGTGTACAGTTGACCGCTGTCAATTCCTGGCAGCTGACCGCTGATGCTCTGTGTAGGCTGCTTACAACAAATTTGCTGACAGCTGCAGCTACAAAGCAGCTTCAAGGGCCTGCCTTAGAGAGTGTGGTGTCAGCTGTCAAGATATTTCCGGTGCAACTGACACCTGACGATGTTGAGCATATCGTGATTACTGTTGCAGATGCCATAGAACGTGAGGTTGGGGCCTCCAAGCCCAGCAGGAGGCAACTGCGGGTGCTGAAATGCCTGAGAGCATTGCCTGCTGCACAGCATGTGCAGTCAGCAAGGGTCAAGCACCTGTTGCATTGAGGCAGTAGGTACCTGTGCATGCTTTACTGCACACGCTTGTATCATGTTGTTACACTGTCCACAAAGTTTCACTCATGGCTGACTCATTCACAAGATTGCTGGCTGCTAGCCAGCAGACTTTCTCGAAACATTTACTGCATGCACCCTGTGTTGTCCCTGATTAAATGAGCGCAGCTTCTGGCCAGCCAGAGGCTCTAGTTAGCCACCCCGCATTCAATGGTATATAGCCATGGTTGATGGTAGTGTTGATGACAGAGCAACCTTGCAACGTGAAACAAGAAACAGGTCAATGATCAAACCATCACCGCAGACTCCTATAACACTACTTGATCACACTAGTAGTACTACTTCACCACAAGACTGTTCCTCCAAGCTCTCTTGCTGCCCTACTAAATCTTGGTCTGCCGGCTAAGACCATTTCATCAATTTCGCCTGGTAAGCTGCAGCGACACTCACTGCAAGGAATGTGTAATGCGTAAGACAACTTGAGGATCGATCACGGTATCGGTTCTCAACAATCAACAAAGGGCTTTCCCAGGGCAACAATCACGTCTCAACCATCAGCTAGGTGTGCGCCTGAGCACTGCCTGACAATTGGTAACCACTCCAAGGAGCTGCTGGCCGGCAAGAAAGCATGGCACCATTCAGGACTGTTGCCAAAAAACCTCAACCACAAATGCTTTGCAGTACTCATGAGTAGCCTTCGGCAGGCTATACCACGGGGCAGGCTATACCCATATCTACAATAAAGACGCAGTCTGCACTTTGAGATGCTACCCAACCAGGCAGACGGGACATGTGGTGTGCTACTCAGCTGGCATCTGACAACCTATATGCCTCAGCAGTGGCAGCAACAATACACCGAACTGGCTAGGTTCAGTTCAAACCAACAACACCCTGCAACAATGCTGTTTGCAGCAACCACCTGCTACACTATGCATCACCACCTCAGCCGGCATGAAATACCGCTGAGGTGGTATGACTACACGCCGGAATCTGGCAGCCATCATGGTGCTCTTGGGATAGTACTGCTACATTGTGTCTGAAACAGCTTCAACAGAGATAGAAAGCAACCTGATTCAAGCATCCTGCTCAGCAACATCACAGTCCCCCACAATATTGCTGGGCAACTTCATATCTGGCTGCTGGTGATCATGACCGCCAGCTGCCCACTC
>NSMO01012184.1:4642-16922 GCA_002588565.1 Coelastrella sp. UTEX B 3026 | reverse complement strand
CCTGATTGCCACATGACTGAGCACATCTGTACTGCTCTCGGTCAGCACAGCAGTTACACCTGCAGAGGGGTGGAGACACAGCGTGTGAGTACGGAACTGCTGAGACAGGAGTCAACAGCAACTGCTGAGATTAGCTTGACCCACGTCACTTTGGGCCTGACACATGGCAATGCGTGTGCACTTCAATTGATTTGAATCTAGCCTACAGAAGCACACCTCAGCTGCACTTTCATATACGAGCCTCACAACCAGAGTTGTTGTGAAAGCTCTACTACTGGCAGATCCCTCATGTGGACAGCCGTGTAAGCTACCAACCTGGTGGGATATCCTCCATGCCTCCAAGTGTCTGAGCCAGGATGACCACAGGCCTGTCAAATGATTTGCCCTGCATGTCCTCAAGGTTGCCAACAATAACCTCGCCCATTGCAGGAACCTGACTCACAATCTGCAAGCACAAAGTCCAGCATGTTCTGTATGAGCAACAAGGCGCGATGGGGACACTGAAAGCGGAACACACAAGCGTATGGCAAAGACTTTGAGACATCATGAATCAAGTGGTGCAGCAGTATCTAGTGTATATGCAGCTTTGATTTCACATGCCGTTGACCTGGCATTACTTCCTGGAAGCTGCTTGCTTATGCAATTGAAGTTGAGGCTGCTGGCATGAACAGCCTCCAGGGCGCCTTTCACTGGTGAAAATTTTTCCAGAGACTGAACCCACGAAGGCTGGTAGTTGCATTGACTCAATGTAAGTGGCTTCTGCATGAGCCTATGCCTGTGTGGATGTGAAGGGCACACCTGCCATGCCCCAGCTCCTGCTGCTTCTCTGAGGTGCTTCTCCAAATCTTGTAGCAGTCCACTCAGCACAAACACAGACTGCCCGCGAACAACCTCCTCACTGAAGTTCAGGATGTATGACTGGTCGATGTTGCAGGCCTTGCCAAAGGCCACTGCATGGGGCTGCAGGACACAGCAACAGAATGTCAACGTGAGGAGCAGTCAGATCATGCTGCACCCCAAATGCATATGCAGTCTGTAATCAGTACTGTCTGGCATCCAGGCTGTACTGTTGACCGGAACTATTCAGGAGTGAGGCTGATGGAGTTTGTCGAAAGGCGGGGACCGCAGTGGAAGAAGTGAACCAAGGTGTTGACGCAGTTGGGATTGCAGGCTTGCCACAGGCAACAGCATGGAGCTGCAAGGCTGTAAAATCATGGTGCAAGTTTTCAGATGAGTCATGCAAACTGACGTGCACAAACTGGGCCCTCCCTTGCCTTCCAGAAATCCTGCTACTCAGTGCACACCGAGTGCTGATCCGGCCGCTCACAGAGAAGCATGGCACTGCTGCTTTGCCAGCGCATCTATCTTGTTGCATTGGCTCAGTCTCTTTTACAGAGAGGCTGACAGACATTGCGGAATAAACTTTGATCCCCACTAACAGCTGGATTCATACCGAGACAACAGAAGCTTTACGGTGCAGCTGGCAAGCACAAGATTTGAGCACATGCTATACAATGTTTGAAGCTGACCAGCAGCATCTTGGCCCACCTGAATGTGCTTGACCATGTCATCTGCGTACTGTGCTAACGAGATCTCCACCCGCTGTGCAGCAGCCAGGGCTTGCAGGCCCCACTCCTTGTTCCATCTGCTGCCAGAAGAAGCGACTTTGCCCCACAGGCGACCGCACTGCTGCAGCTCCTGGCTCTCCGACTGCAGGACAACAAGGAACGACTTTGTTGCATAAAATTGCATAGACATGTATTTGAACTGCCAGTGCCCACACAGGAAGAGACTTTGCGCTCAAAATCTTGAAAGGTTGCAAACACTACATGTCAACCTGAGCTTGTTGCTTATCAAAGTTCTGTTACTGGTCCTTATCTTGTGGTTTTGGGGCCCTGATGCAGAGGGGCCTGGCCATTGTCACCGTGGGAGAATGTCGGTCAACAATACGACAGTTCAACAAATGACTGTGCATTCGACGTGTGTGTGGTCGATGTCAAGCAGTCTCTTGCAGTCAATGTGCACGAGCACGTGAAGTTGCATGCTTGATGCACGCGGGGCACGATGAATAACTCTGCTGTTCTTATGCAAGTGCATTGACTGAAAATTTTGAAGAGTGCCTTTTGTAGCGTTCACATACAGCAACAAACTTTCACCACCCAATGTTAAAGACATACAGACACACTTCTGAGACTTACTGCAATGCCTGCGTTGTCCAACACAAGTCCCACCAAGTCCACCAGGCTGTCGCGGTTTAGTGAGCCCCTGTCAGTCCTCTCGATGCACGTCCTGCAATCAAAGGTCATCACATACTCTGAATCGTGAATGTGAAGTAACCACTTACAGGAACCATGCAAGCCCAGATAATGTCCAGATACACCACCCCATGCATGATGCATTACACGAAGGATACTTGATGCATGAGGTACCTAGAACTGCCTTTGGACATCACAAAAACATGCAGGTCAGTTCCCAGCAAAAAGCCACCAGCTAGTTCAACTGTTCAGGACTGCATATGCTGTACCGCACCAGTTTGTTGGCATGCTCAATGCACAAATACATATACAAAAACGACCCACCTGAAATAGTTGTCAAGGGCAATGTCCAGCAGTAACACGTCTCTGCTGCCACCCGGTGACCTCCAGACATCTGACAAGCGCTTGCGCACCTCCACCAGCTTGCCAGGCACCCACCACTCATTCCTGAAATACACAAAGACATTTGAATAAGGCACAGACAAAATAAAACAGAACAGAACTCTATCACAGCCATGGACACCAGGGCCGACTTTTGTGTTACAAACTGGCGCCCACCACTCATTCCTGAGTAGCACCAGCAAGCAAACAAACACTATTGAATAAGGCACAGAGGAGAGAAAGAAAGTAGAAGCTTCTGAAAGCCCACAAACACAACCGCCAACTGATGTATGCATCAACCTGGCAGGCACCAGTCGACCCTGAACAACAGCAGCATGTGTGAAGTCAGGATGGCATAGAGCACAGCACACACACGAGATGGATACCATACACCTTCTGCAGGCCACAAACGTGTTTCCAACTGATTCACCTTCCACCTGCACCCACCACTCATCTACGCATGTCAGCAAGTCATTGAAAATAAGAGCCTCACACAGAGCCCAGGAGGCGAAAGAATACCATGAATTAGACACAGCAGGAAACCCATTTTGCACACAGGCACCTACAGCACCCGCTTTATAGGTGCGGTATTGTGGCCCCAAATGCTATTTGTCTGTTATGACTGGGCACCAGAGTGTCCAACAGAACAGCAAGTGCCAGGATAACATGAAAGAAGGCTTGATACAAGCCGCTGGGCAGAAACAGAAAGCGGTCAACTGAGCTGCTATGCCAAAAGGCACGCTACGTGCAGTCTCCTGTTGGTGCATTTGGCAAAACAAGCTGTAAACATGCTTTTCAGGCCCATGGACAGGAAGTTTGTTAGGCCTGGTGACTCATGACCTGCACAGGAATCGAACCTGTAACCATCTGAGCTGGAGTCAGGCAACTGCTGCTTACAGCAGACTGAAAGTCCTGCTACCAATCAGCAGTTGCGAGGCTCCGAAACAGCCCAAACAGGCCAAAAGTCGACCAACGAAGCCTGAGGTATTGGTTCAAGTGCATAGGCTGGGGTGGCCCAAGAGAGTGGCTTGAGAGCTGCTGGATTGTGTAACAAAACCAAACAGGGCAAAGCCCCTTCCTATCACCAGACTGCAGGATATAGCACTTGCTTACTTACGACGCTTCCTTCATTAGCCCGCATCTTTAACCGCTATGGTGTCTATGGTTCACAAATGGATGGGCCGTGACCACTTGCAGGTGCTTGCGTCTGTGCGAGAGGCCTACACTGGCCATGCAGCGGATGCGTGGTGCAGCTCTCACCCGCCTTGCAACAAGGTGGACGCTGTCATACAACTTTCATCAAGTGTGTGTGCTTGGCAACAATTAACCATGCAACAAACCAGAAAAGATGGGGACAGCAACACTGATGTCGACTGTGGAATTACAGCTTTCATATACCTTGGGCAGAATCCTTTCTTTGCATGCATAATCAAATCAGCTTGTTATCTCAGTCTGCACAGTTAATCAAGGGCATATCTAAAACAAGAACACTGCTCTTCCGTACCTCAAATGCATGCCTGCATGCTGTACACTATCCGATTCTGGAGTCTAGAAGGCTCTCACACCCCCAGCCATGTCACTACTCATCCAGTCGAGTTCTACTTGATCGCAGAATGGCAAGCACTGGCAGAGGTTCGCATGAAACCTGTTGTGACCCGGGTTTGACCTCGGGCATCGGGCTTGCAAGCCATGCACTTTCAAGAGCGACCTCATGTGCCAAAACAGATCACAGCAGCCTGCATTTTGTGCCTGGTGACTCATGACCCGCACAGGAATCGAACCTGTAACCTTCTGATCTGGAGTCAGATGCTCTACCATTGAGCCAGCGAGCCAGGCAACTGCTGCTTGATGGCAGGCTCAAAGTCCCGCTACCAATCAGCAGTTCGAGGCTCCGAGACTGCTCTTTCTGGGGCGAAACTAAAAAATTTCGGTGTACAATCTGCTTCGGGCATCATGCCAATCCCATCTGGCTTCGGGCATCATGCCAATCCCATCTGGCAAACTAGGCACAAGTTGAATTTACTGCAGCAGCCAGACGCCGAAATCCAAACCTATCAATGCAATTTCAGCTGCAGATGGTGTGTCAAGATCTTCTACTTCACGGTCAACAAACGTTTGTCATCGCCACATCGTGTCACTTCATGACGCTGCCATGCCAAATTGGGCAGTAGTGGACTAGCCATATGACCACTGCTGCACTTGGAACATTTCTTACCAGCGACTGCTGCCTGGGTGAACAGCTCAGCATGTTTTGGGTTGCCAGGAGTGGGTAACTCTTCTTCTTCTTTGGTTGCAAGGTAAAAGCCTTCAGTGTAGATTTACCAGAACAGGTAAATCTATACCGTTGCGCGTCCCAGGCCATACGCATCTCTCAAATTAACAAGTTTCATGTCCGCTGCCACCCGACAGCAGCCCCCAGAGCCCCCTCAAACATCTACCAAACTGTGAATGATATAGACTAGTTGGTATCATGGAATTGTCATTGATATCTATGACACTTATATCATAGTAACAATTTGTGCAGTGCCAGGATCATCGGTGAGGCCTTACCTGTTGTGTAGCATGTCAAAGAGCTGCCACTGCGTATCCCCATCCAAGTGTCCCTTCGCCATCTCAGCAGCAGTGTCCATGTCAGCTCCTGAATGACAGGTCTTGAGGGTCCAGAGGTAGCCCTTGAACGCGTTGATCAGATGCGGCATGTGGTGGGGCCAGGCTGCAGATACATTACAACAGACAGCAAGAAGATGTATTGAGGCTGTTTGCTCAATTACGGTGGCTGTTTGCTCAAAAACGCTCGCCTGGCAAGAACATTTGCAGGGCAAGCAGCAGCAGTGGACAGGTACTTGAGAAGCTCTCAGCAACTGTTGACATAAACAGGACTGGCCAGCAGTTAAGACTCCATGAATAGCCCCTTTTTCAAGTGCAGCAGGTGCTGCAGGCAGGCTGGTTTAACACAAACACACAGCGAACAGGCCTTCCGCTTATGAGCTGATGACAACATACGAGTCACCTACTGTCAAAACCCAGCGACAGCCCTGAAAACCATCCAGAGATGGAGCCCGCCCAAACTGGAGGATATGGTCGGGCAGAGACATTTGCCGTGGCTGCTGTCATACCATTCCAAAGCCCAGATTAATTCCTGTGTACTCACCTTTAATTGGGTTGTGCATGTTCTCCAGATACTCCTTGGTAATCCTGCCATTATCCCAGAGCACGCGCCAGTAGTCATCGTGATTGCCGCTGTGCAAGTATGCCAGATATGCTTCACAGATGGTCACGTCTTCTGGTGTGGTGTTCTGGTGAAGCTTCTGGTGCCATTGCTCCAGGAATGGCTCATCATGACCCTGTGTGCCCACAGCAGAACGTGTCATATATGCACTGACCGCTTGACTGGGGGACTGCTTCACTCTGAGCTTTGCAATCACAGCATATGCTGCAGTCCAAGAGGTTTGGGGTTGAAATTGCTCATTACATGATCATACCCGCAACGTCATCAGATAAAATTGTATACAGTCGCTGCTTTGCTGACTCTAGGCAACATGTCAAAAGAACTTGATGCATCCTCACAGCTGCAACATGCTGCCCAGCATAACATCTTTCTAAAACGAGACCAGTCCACATTAACTTGTGACAATGCATCACTTCTCCATCCCCCCCCCCCCCTGCCGCCTGCCCGGACCCATCCACCCGTCCCCAGACCATGCAAAAGGTTTAAGGAACCCAGACCATGCAAAAGGTTTACGGATCTTGACAAACCTACCGGCCTGTGACCCTCCTTGATGCCATATTCTCTCATGATGTGCAAAATACCCATACGGATGTCATCTCCGTTTCCGCCTCCGCGAGGGAGTCCAGCTAGCGTCAGACGGGCGTACAGACGAACCCAGGGATCAGGGTGGCCACGAGCCTGCATGCAATACGGTGATACAGGTCAACCGAACAATGCAAAAGGCCAATTGGAAGCCACCCAGGGATCAGGGTGGCCACGAGCCTGCATGCAATACGGTGATACAGGTCAACCGAACAATGCAGGAGGTCTGAGCAAACTGCAAGCTAGTAACCATCCTACCGGTCGGCTTTATCAGCAATGGTTGTTGGGGTAACAGTGCAGCACTGCCGTATGTGTATCCACCTCGCTGTGCTGGTAGTAGTACTTCCAAAAGCTTACCTTTTCTGTCATCCGCTCGCTGGTGACCTTCTGCATCCATGCAATGTCTTTGCTCTGGTAGTTTGCGCGCCTGGCCCAGGTCAGCAGCTTACTGCTGCTCATACGAAGCCAAGTGAACATGAACGCCATCCCTTCAGCACCTGTGACACAAGCAATGGAGGCAAACCAGTGCTGATACATATTGGTTACGTATGATGCAATGTAGTTGTTTACGCTTGCCGTCAATTGGAGGCTTGAAGGCCATGTCAGCAGCTCAGTGTCTACAGGCAAGTGGAGTTCACGGTCATGCTTACAACCGATGCGCAGCCATAACCTGTGTGGAGAGCATCAATTGTCAGCAGCAGAGCCCCATCCGTTGCCGCCTGAACATAGTGCACATACCAGGCACCATCTGCTAGCCGTCACTACTGCCTGAACCTGCCGGAGTTATGTACATGCCAAGCATAGTCCTAAATGGTACCCAATTGGCGCTTCGTTGGCTTTGCCTTTGTGGTGTTTCTCGCTGAAGTACGTGTAACATGATGATGATGACGAGGAGTAGCTGAATGATAGTTTTACCTGCAGCTGCTAAACCGTCCAGCACATCATTCGCCAGCACGAATCTGTCCTTGAGACTCCAATGCTCTGCCTCGCCTTCACAGGCCAACACACGATCTGTCAGCTTGTCAACCGAAGGAGGCTTCAACTGTGGAAGTGTATACAACAGCAGCAGAAGATAATGAGAGAACTCTGACTAATTAAGTTTGCAGCAGAGGATAAAAACCAACGAGAGGTGCTTGACCTGCTCAACAGGACTTGACACAAGCGGACACAAGTCCTGCAAAACTCTTACGGCTGTCCTAATAGGTATCGGTACCGTAATGCTGCCGCATGATGTAGCAAGCTCATCGCCTTGTCAGCCAAGCTTATACTGTTCCATGCCTGCTGCTTATCTCAGGGGGTGGCCCTGTAGCGTGGCTCCATGAGCGAAGTAGCTCTCCCACGCAACACAACAAACCGCTGGGTCTCAGGTGATGGCAGCTGTTGATCGGTTGCTGCATACCTGCGCTGCAAAGCAGCTGCCATTGTTGATCCAGTTTTCAGGGTTCAGCTCCTTAAGCACAAACACGATGCGCTCCGGGGCCACGTTTGTTGGGAAGAACAGTCGAACCCAACGACCATCTTGGAAGCGAGTTTGAACTGCTTTGTCATCAACCTGGGGGTACCACCAGACACGGCAACAACAATGTTTCATTGCAACGCTTGCAGTGTCACATGGTGTGGATGGCAAAGGATGGCTTGTTTAGTCATAGCACTGCTTGCTCTGGCAGCTGCCACAGCATGCCCCATCACTTACTCATTGCTGTGAAGCAGCATATGGCACATATCTGCTGCTACTGGAAGGTGCGTACTGCTCTCTGAACTTTGAAGAGTTGTTCCCCAATGCACAAATGCACAGAAAACAAGCTGCCCAAACATCTGCAGTCCGGCGCTGCTAGCACTGCAGATAGAGAACCTGCTGTCCCTTGCACTCCCCTGCTGACCTTGTGCGTGCCCTCCGGGCAGTAATCCAGCTTTGGTGCTTCCCAGTCGTTGATGGCCCAATGCAACACCATGTCACGAGGGTCCGAGGCCTCGACAGTAACGCTGTATCCATTTGCCTCTTTGTATGCTGCAACAGTAACACCGCCTGCAGGAACAATGGATGACATTGAATAAGCCAGCTAGAGCAGGTGCTTACCAGCATTAGCATATGCCTACAAAGCAGTATGGCTTCGTATGCCTGCGTGTTGGCCTGAGGATCAGTGCATGCTGCGGCATACACCTGTTGCAAGCTGTGGTTGCTGCTGTAAGTTTAGTGCAAGCTGTGCACAATGTGTTCAAAGCTGAGTATCTTTCAACATAAAAGAAAGTGGCCATACCCACTGCTCGTGTATGATGATACCTGAGTCATAGTATGTCTTTGAGAGCTCTTCTGGTGCTTGCTGTGCTGATGGTGCAGGGGGTGCCTGTACTGCTTTGGGTACCACAGTACTGAGCCGCTTCACAGCAGGCCTCACAGGCCGCGCACAACCTGCGATAGACGACGTCAACACAAGGCTTGGTTAAGGTTGGGGTAAGAAGCCGTTCCTTACGCGTCGCATGAGGGTCTGGGTTGTCTGCAGTAGGCTTGCTGTTGGTTGATGATGCGAGCACTGAACATCTAGGCTGGCAACCATTGACCAGAAACGTCTTGCTGACAACGTACGGATCATCAGGTGTTGAATATTTGCATCAAGAAAACCTGGAGACCTGATCAACTTGACTGCTGTACTCGCAGAGCTGCACACCCACCTTGCAGCTGGTTGGGACCTGCTGTGGCCCTGGCGACCACTCCTGGGGTGCTCACCCTGCAAGGCGACAAAGTGAATACATTAAAAGTACCAGTAGGTGAAGGTATCACACTACGCTGCTGCCTGCTGGAGAGTTTGCACTCGGTTCTACGCATTCAATCCACCGTATCTGCAAACCCACCGAAACAACCTACGCACGTAGAGCGTTGCTTGATACAGACAGCACACGCATTACAAAATGCTTACCATGCCGATCGAGGGTGTACTGTCCTGTGCAGAGCATGCACACTGGCCTTAGTCCCTGAAAGGCTTCTGCACCCGCCCTGTGGGCATGTTGATGCTGTCCTATCCAGCATCATGGTTGCGACTGTACTGCGATACCGCCAGGGGCATATTCCCGGCTCTACGAGCCAGCATGATCCAGGCCTCTCGGGGCAATACCGACACGCATGTTATAATGCGAACCCTGGCGCAAGAAGAGGGTGACGGCTGTGATCACCAATGCAATGCGTTTAAGTGTGCCCGTGAAGTCCGCTGGCTTAGCTGTGCTGCATCCCGTCTCAGTTCACCTGCAATGCACCAGGTCAGGCACCCCTGCAGCAGGGTGGACATGCACCGCTGGCAGTGGTCTTTCTTCACCTGTATCATGCATTTATTGTAATGTGATTGTGCCTCTTCTGTGCTTCACCGCCCAGAAGCCCTGCACGGGCTGTCAGCTTTCAATGGTGTTTGCAAAGTAAATTTGCCAAAGTTGAAGTCAGCTGAGTGGAGCTGATGCCTCACGACAACGGAAGACCTTTTTACAAGTCGACTTTACTGTTACCATTGTGTCAGATGACTTTATATGTATGTGCAGCAGCACACTCAGGAGCAGAAGGCGGCAGAGGGACCTGGCATCATGGACCTGGCAGCCTGAAATGGCGCACATCCCAGCAGCACTCTGTTCACGTGCTTAACTGCATATTCTGCAGACACCCTTAGGGCTGTGGCATGCTCTATCTTGGACACCGAGCTCCGAGAACTGCCAACCGTCACAGCAGCACTTGCAGCTGATGGGTACAGTCGAAGCCATCCGACTGTCTAGGATGGGATCACTTGAGCAAGCATCCGCAGTTTCAGAAGTCAGACTATGCTTGAGCAGCATCTGGGCCCAATCGGCCATGGATGTGCATGAGCACGCTATTTCGAACTTTTCACACCTGCACTGACACCTGCAGTTGATATCGGTCGAAGCTATCTCTGACTCCTTCAGGCCTTCACAGACCAGCGCTCAAGACTGGTTGGAAGTTGACACATGAAGGAAGCTATGTCCGTACCTGCCTGGACGACTGGCTGCTTGCGTCTGCCTGTTCCTTCTGCGCTCCTTCTGCACTCAGCACAACATCTTGATTGGTGACCTGCAGCTTACCTCCGTTATGGGCTGCTTCCGCCTGCGAAACACCCCGTGACCGCCACCTAGAACGTACCATCGACCTTCCGAAAAACCATTTCACCTTCCGAGTGGCTCGCGACTTGCCTGCAGCAGGCATAAGGTAGCCTTCACGCGGCTTTCAGTTTGGACTTTATATAGCCTGGCTCACCGCAGACGTTGCGGTCAAGGGCACGTCAACAGCACCCAACAGTAACCGCCCAACCAGGCAGGCAATTGAGATACACCATTGCACTATCAGGCGTTTGCTGCAGGAGTGCTGTACGGTATTACTTAGCGGACCAATCATGCAGTGTAGAAGCTGCCAGCTAATGGCTCATGCAGTACAGCTGGTAGCTGTTCTACTGCTGGCCAGCTGCAGTTGGCTGACAGCAGGGCAAGACACAACTCAAGCTAGCCCTCGTGAGTAGCTACCGGCACCTTCTGTCTGCCAAATGACACTCAGAGTTTACTCTCAGAACCTGCATGCAAGAGTGATTGAGCCATGCAACATGTTGCAGGATAGATGCATCGGCAGAGCTGATGTGTTATGCGTTGGGTTGCCTGTGCTCATGCTCAATGCAGATATACACCCACTTAACGGCTTTCAAAGCCACTGACACGCTTTGCATCCCCAATAGTACCTGATCTGTCGCGCTGCTGACAGGATGATTGACCTGCACAGCAACCCTAAGCCCCTAACTAATTCATGTACATACCCCTGTACTGCAGTTTGCACCGCGCAGCAGTTGTGCACCTGCTGGAGCACCTTAGACCCCCCAGCATGTTACTCTCCTGCTATATATCACTGTGAAGACAACACCCGGCTCGTAGCAGGGCCGGAGCCATCTGGTGCCTGTTCAGTTGGCAAGACAGCAGGCAGCCCACCAGCTGCTGGTGA
Organism: Coelastrella sp. UTEX B 3026; assembly: GCA_002588565.1. Lineage (NCBI taxonomy): Eukaryota > Viridiplantae > Chlorophyta > Chlorophyceae > Sphaeropleales > Scenedesmaceae > Coelastrella > Coelastrella sp. UTEX B 3026. The sequence goes on along the minus strand of NSMO01012184.1, from coordinate 5,497 downwards.
GGTGGCAGAAGCACCGAGTCCAACAATAGCAACTGCAGTGCAGCCATCGTCTGGTGAGCGGCTGAAGTTTCTGCTGGACTTGCAGGGCACTGTGGTTGTGGTGTGTGCAAGGATGTGATAGATACTGAAAGTTTTATAACGGCAACACATGAACTTGACACTGCTCATGGGTATTGCTCTGAGATGTTGGTGGGGATTGAATGCTATGCTGCCTGGTGCTTGATATAGTCCTGCTGTATCTGCCATGTGGTGCACCAATCTGCAGTAAGTGACAGCAGCCTCAATCGCTCCATGTTGTGTACATGTGTCCGAGTTTGAGTTGTACCATTTGTGAATGAAACCTCTGAAGCCTATGCATCTGCTTCAGGGCCTGTGGGCTGCTGGAGTTTTTGTTACAGCACTGGGTGCACCAGTGCCCTGTATGGCGGCATGCAGCATATCTTCACACAGGAAACACCTCCATGTGCAGCCTTCTGTTGTGTGCTCGTGCAGTGTGTCCTGTACAAAGTTTGTGCAGCTGCTTCTAAACCTGAGGCCCTCTGCTTTGCTGCCCGCTTAGCTCCTACCTTTGCTCCAAAAGCAGGATGAGTTTGCAACCTACTATCCTGCGTATACGGTTTGTTGTTCGCTTTGCAGTGTGCTCTGCACAGGGCTTATGCACCTGCTACAACACCCAAAACCCTCCTGCATGTTACAAGCCCACCTTATACCACTGCATGAACACAAAGCAGCTGCTGTCTGGCCCAGAGCCTTCTGGCAAATGTGCCATCAGCAGCACCAGCAGTGCTGATGGTGCAGCAGAACCCAAACCCTCAGTGAATCAGAAGGTGCTCCCTTCGGCAGCTGATGAGTCAA
>NSMO01012179.1:0-24198 GCA_002588565.1 Coelastrella sp. UTEX B 3026 | reverse complement strand
GCAGCCCAACTGCAGCTTGCAGATGTCGCAGCCGGTGCCGCAGTAGATGACAAAGACATTGAGCAGCAGCTGGTGGTACAACCAGCAGCTCAGAGCAATGCTAGACGCAATGTGCTGCCCCTGGAGCTAGTCGAGCAGCTGCTGCAGCAGTACCCGCAGGAACAGCTGCAGCAGCGGCGGCAGCGGCAGGGTTTAGCAGATGCTGCTGATGAGGGTTTAGCCACTGACCCAAACTCAAACCCCAACAGTACTGGAGAACAGGGTCCACTTTCAAAGGAGGTGTTTATCAAGCAGTTGATCCAGTCAGCTTGTGTGGATAAAGCTGAAAAGGTTGTGATCTTCAGCGAAAGTCTAACTGTGTTAGATGCTTTGGAGGTTCTGCTGCAGCGGGACTTTGGTTACAAGCTGGAGAGGCAGTATGTCAGACTGGAGGGCAAGACCGGAGCTGAGGAGCGGCGAAGGCTCATACGCAAGTTCAACAACAAACAGCATGTCAAGGTAGGTGTCTGTTATGGTGGTTTGGTGGGCGTGTGACACAGTGATTACAGTTGCCGGACGTGTGCTGAGCAGTGTCTGATGTACGTGTTTGTGCTTGGCGGACAGCATCCGAGTCTCTGCGCTCTGTTTGGTCGACTTGTGTAAGTATGCACCAAGTTTAATTCACAGTTACAAACACACATTTGCGGTGACATGAGCACAAATGGGTGTTACTGCTGTTGCGTCTATTCTTCAGGTGTTCCTGATATCTACATTGGCTGGCAGTGTTGGCATCAACCTGGTGGCTGCCAGGCGTATGGTGCTGTATGACATGCCATGGAACCCGGTGCACAACAAGCAGGTGGGCTTGCTGCACCATACTGACACGTGTGTCTTTACAGATGTGGTTCTTGAACGAATGACTGAATGATGTATGCTGGTGTGTTGTGTTTAAAACCCGTGTGTGTAAAACCTGTAGGCGTGCGTGACGATGGTTTGGCATGGTCTTCACACCCCCTGGTGTGGTTCTGGAGGCTTGTAACAGGGCTTGTGGTTGGTCTGGCTGCTTTGCTGTACCCATGCACCCATGTAACCCTTGGTATTCTGGCAGGCTGGCCTGGAGTCATCTGTTGTTCTACACTACGTGCTCAGCGGCTTTGGCAATTCCTGTGTTAAAACTGTCATGTGACTGTGTGTGCTCTCTGTCATGCCGTTGGTGTACTACCAACAGTCCCTACATACTAGGATAGGGCGCTGATAAACTAGTTGGTTGTGTGCTGGGTTGCAGGCCGCTTCTAGGATTTGGCGCTACGGGCAAACTAGGCCATGCTTTCTGTACCACCTGATGTACAGCGGGACTGTGGAACAACATATGTATGAGCAGACCTTGGCGAAGCTGGAACTGTTTGAGCGGGTAGGGAAAATGCTGTTGATAATCCTCAGCAGGATAGTCCTCATGCACGATGTAGTAAACGTGGGATTTATATATGACTCAATTCAGTAATGTGTTGGTGAAGCACATGGTCTCGGCCAGCAAAGGCTGCATGCACAATGACAGACAGTAGACAGTAGGCCAAGTGACAAAGTAACGCTGCAGAGAATCCCCTAGAAGTCCAGTCTGGTCCAGAGTGCGCTTGTATTGGGTGTGGAGAGTACTGTCTTAGAGGTAAGGCATTTGCTGTAGATCCTGCTCGTTCAAAACATCAACGTTACGTTGCTTTTCACTGCCATACTTAAGGTGATTGAGCGGCAGAGCAAGCGTGCAGCGTTCGACTACGTATCAGAGCAGCTACAAACCAAGGCCTACATGTTGCAGACAGTCACACCTCTCAATGACACAGAGCTGACTGAAAGGATGAACACAGTGCTGGCTGTGTCGCCAGCAGCTGCCTCAGCGCCCACTACAGCAGCAGCAGCCAGCGCTGCTGAGAGTGACAGCGTGCTGAAGCAGATACTGCAGGATGGCGAGACTGTTGAGGCTTTGGCAGTAGTGGACTTGAAGAATCATGAAGAGCAGCTCAAAGATGATCCGACTTCAAAGCTTGACAAGGTGATTGTGTCTGTTGGTACTTGACCCTATTGTTGCGTCTGAGCATAAGCTTGATTTTTAGAGGGCTCTCGTTGCTACGGAGCAGTCTGTGCTGTTTCTCCAGCAGCTTATGCTTGAAGGAGCTTTATGTTGCTCAGCATTGGGCTATCAGTGCACTGCAAAAGCCATTCCAACCCAGGGTCCCCACCCCCGCTCTGACACCTGGGTAACTTTGTATCTTGTGCCAGTCAGTAAACGGACTCTAGTAGTCAACCTGTGCAACTCCACTCTGCTGCTGAGCCTGACAGTGGCTGGTAACTATTGGAAAATTAATGGGCTTTGGTGTGCTGCTGTCACAGGAGGAGAAGCGTAAGGCTGCTCTGGCTTTTGAACGTCAGCGGCGCATGTCCACCCGCTTCACATCAATGTCCCTGGCAAGTCAGGCTGGCCCCACACAAGGGCCCTTAGGTGCTGCAGGCATCAGCGAGCGCACTCAGCGGTATGAACGTAGAAGGCAACTCAGGCTAGAACAGCTCTACGGCAAAAACTTTACAGAAGAAGTGGAACAGCCACCGGAGCCTGGACCTGCACATCTAGGGCCTAATGCACCTCTTGCTGAGGCTGTAGCAGCAGGAGGATTGGGTGCTGCTGCTGCAGCGACTGGTGCAGCTGTGGATAGGGGAGTTCACTCTGGTGTTGCTGCTGCAGCAGCTCTGGGTGCAGCTGTGGCAAGAACACTGGGGTTAGATGGTCTGGTTACTGGAGGGTCCCGGCAGCAGGACTCCTCTGGCACAGCATGGCAAGTGGAGCAGCGTTGTATGGGTCAAGCCCAGCAGCTGCAGCAGCAGCAGGTCCAAAGTGCACATGGGATGCTGGGTTCTCTGCAGCAGCACCACGTGTCACCTGTGACAGCAGCAATTCCACCTGTTGCAATGACTCAATCACCGCAGCAGCAGCTGCTGCAGCGGCAGCCTCAGCAGCAGCTGCTGCAGCGGCAGCCTCAGCAGCATGCAGGCATGTTGAGACAGCCTCAGCAACCTGGGATGCTGACCATGCAGCAGCAGCAGCAGCAGGGATCGCCAGTGTCACCGGGCATGGTGGCAGCAGCACGTCAGCAGGCAGGACCTGGTGCTGCCAGGCACTATCTGCAACCTGGTGTGGGCTTTGTTGTGCCAGCCGGATCAAGGCTGCAGCAGCAGCAGTCTGCTAGGCAACCGCAGCAGCAGTCGCCATTAGTGCAGGTGCCCATTGCAGATAGACAGCAGCCAGGTGCAGCAGCACTGTTACCGCAGCAGCCCACGGGATCTCCTATGTTTGCTGCCCAGAGGCCGCTGCCCCAGCATGCTGGTCCTGTGCAGCAGCAGCAGCAGCAACCTGTTGGGCCTGGCGGCAGCAGTATTGCTGCAGATGCCAGGCTGCCTCTCAAACAGCAGCAGCCGCAGCAGCCTGTGTTTTCAGCTGCACCTGGCATGGCCACTCCTCTAGTTGCCCGACAGCCCAATGCAGGCAGCCCAGCGCAGCAGCAGCAGCTCAGGGGCTTCTCTGCCTCAACTGCTTCTTCTGCAGCAGCTGCACGTGACATGATCAATCGAGAGGGTGGGGGCAGTGTCATCAAGTTGGTTGGTCGGTTGCTGAATCAGCTGCCGCTGTCCAGTCAGCGGGCCCTCGTGCACGAGTGGCTGCAGAGCGTTGTTGATGGGAGGATGACAGAGGTGCAGCTGTGGTGTCAGTTTCGGGAGCTTCAGAAGAACACAGGGCAGCTGCAGCAGGAGCACGTACAGAGCCCAGTGCAGCCACAGCAGGCTCAGGCCGGACTACCAGCGCTCACGCCGCCGCAGCAGGCTCGTCAGCAATCAAGCTGGTTGCAGGGTCTTGCTACACAGGCCAGCACAGAGCAGCAGATGTCAGGTGTGGGGCTTGGTGGCTCTCCTTTGCAGCAGAGGGCTGCATCGCAAGCAGTACCAACTCATGGACAACTGCCACCGGGCATGGCTAACATGCTCGCAGCTGCAGGGCTGGGCCGCTCTCCACCTGGGCGACAGCAGGGAGCTACGTACCACTCTCCTCCCGCGGGTTTAGCTAGGCAGCCGGCTCCAGCTAGACAGCGGGACGCTAATGATGAGCAGCAGCAGGCCAAGCGTACCAAGACAGAGAAGGGCCTGCCTGCTGCTATTGGTGGGGACGTGATAGATCTTACCCAGGATGTTTGAGCAGCTGTTAGGGTTTTACGGCTCAGAGGACATAGAGGTAGTTGGTGTTAGCTGCTGCACTAGATAGGTGCATCACGTGTTTGTCTGAGGTAGCCATTGCTACCTCCTGAATTGTGCTTTGTTGACTCATGTGCTATCTCTACTTCTAAAGCAAACGTACGCCGGGAGGTGGGCCCGGCTCCCCCGTTCGCTGTACGTTGTCATATTCGGGAGAAGTAAAACTGCATAATAGTTTGTGAACATTTTGTGATCATTTTGTGGTGTATATCAGCAATGTGTGCTTCCCACAGTGGATGAAGTGGTCCGACCAATGCAACTGCCATCCGATGGTGATTCAGTTGCACACACCAGGTTGTGCCACAAGGTGCGTTGTCAAGTTGCATGTCAGCTATTGTGGTCATTCAATGCCCACCCACCCATTTGCTGAGCGCTAGCCGATAACCCGGGGTGTTACATGTCGCAACCTGGCAGTGATAGAATCACGGCTTTGGGTGCTGTTGTTTCCGCCTCTGAAATGGAGCGCGGGGCCGATGGCCACAGTGCTATGGCTGGTGGGTAGCTGATATGTATGTCGCCACCTGTCCAGCTTACAAACTGTCCAGCTTACAAAGTGACTCATGGGTAGCATGACAACTTGCCAATGATCAGGCCTTCCCCCAACCATTGAGTTGACAGTGATCCACTTTCAAAGCATCACAGTTGCTGGCCATGACGTACCCAGTGACAAGCCAGCGTGGCAAGTCACAGGAGAAGCGTCCGACACTTTATTGGAACAAAAAAAACTGGCAGTGGCAATGGCAAGCATTCAAAACGTGACACAGCGTGATCTCCACTGCTCATTGCGAGAGGTCCTATCATGCTGCCACTTCCCAGATGTGACAAGCTCCTACACATGAGTGACCAGAATAATAGCATGGGACATGCAGCATGAGATCAAGCATGCTACGCAACCAATCATGGCTCGTGAGATGCAATATGCATTAATGTCATTGTGAATTCTGGGTATTACCCACTAACTGGAGGAGGATGAAATCAGAATATCAAAACTTGCAGGCAATGCCGCAGCTACTAATAATGGGTGCCCCAGTGCTAAACGGCAGATGAAACAGGAACAAGAGCAAGCCCATTCAGTGGCTATACACTACTCAAGTGCAACTACAGTCAAGGCAGCTCCATAAGGCCTGACTGTGTTGCTACATGCTTGTGGACCAAAACTAGTACGTGAGAATACTTCTATGTGTATGACAAGCCTGAGGAATCTGTTCAGATTGTCATTAGGTGGCTTCCTTCACAACCAAGCGACTGGTGTGCAAACAACAGTGGTCGAAAGTGCATCCACTTGCAAAACTGCAGCAAAGCAGCCCATTACTGCCGGGCAGGCCCATCGGCCATGGATTAGATAACCCACACTGTATCTGCCTGTGCCTGTCGCATCACAAAGCCGTACTAAACTGCACTTCCAGACTTGGGCATGCACGCCTGTGGCTTCACCCGCCGCAACAAGCTCCACAGAATATTCCAGCTCAACTTGCGGTTGCTGATGCTCAGCTCATACCGCATCCAGCGCCGCAACTCACTCACAACCGCCCAGATGTGTATGCCAAGCACACTGACGTTGGCCACGGCTATCACTATCAAAGCAGCCAATGGCAGGATTGGTGTGTCTTTGTACTCTGCCATGCTGACCAGCATCATGCAGAATAAAGTGCACATCAGTGCATAGACTGCCAGTCGGCGCAGCGTGTCCAGCAGGTTCACCGCATAAGGCCTGAAGGTAATCTGCACAGAATAACACAAACGGACATGTACTTGTCTACAACTCTTGGACATTGCTCAACATACACCACATGCTATGAAGCCAGATGTTTCCTACAAGGGTACACTGCTACTGCAGTACATGCAGGCGCTGCAGGACACGGTACAGTAGGCTACAACCTATCAACCTTTCTGGTGGGCCTCCAGGTGAGTGATTCCCGCCAGCAACACTAGGTAGCTGTGCAGTAGACACTGTTGTGAATATGTTGTTACTACATCGTCACCGTAACGCAAACAGTGTTGATGCTTCTGACAACGATCATTTGCAGTTGTATCTCAACTTGCGTGTTTGTTGTTTTGGGTCAATGTGATTGAATTCCCTATTTTATACACCATATTTCCACTTACATGCAGCAACACGCCAATGAAGATCACAGTCATTGCAACCAGGATCTGCAGAGGTGCTGGTTGTGACTGCAACATCACCAGCAGCATGGTGAGCACGCAGTTCTCCAGCAGCACCACACACTCCCAGTAGTAGCGCCGGTAGCGGTACTTGTCGTACATCAAACCATACTTCAACTCGACCTGCAAGCCATGAGATGGTTTAGGACGCATATGTGCTAAGGTTAAGTATACCAACAATGTGCATAACATACAACAGACAGTTGATTTGTACGCACTGTGTGTGCCCAGCCGAAGCAAGATATAACAGGAAAGCTAATACGCTTTAGTGACATAGAGTGTTGGCAGGTGAAGTTGCTGGCAACATTTGCACCTGAAGTACCTGAAAGCTGCACTGCTGTCACCATTTGACTGCAGCCAGGTGTGATGTTGAGTGCCACCTGTCTACCACTAATGCAAATGTTTCAAAATGCACAATGCCGAATGTAGACAGGCTGGCGCATTGGGGCTCTCTGGTGTAGACTGACAGCCATCCTGGAAGAGCATGGCAAAGGTAAGCCCCAGATCAGCAACAGCAGCAAACGGTAGGGAATGTGAAGTCGCCCCGACACACACATTACCCTCCCTTAACTTGCGCTAGCGCTCTCTTGAAAGCGCTATGCGAAGCTCATTCATTCATTCATTCACCAACACCATGCTCTGACAGGCCATCCTGCAGCACTCACCGATGGCCACTCCAGCTTGCATCTTCCCTGCTCATCACGCCGGCTGTGTCTCTTGAGCAGCACCCACAGAGCAACCGGAAGCCCAAACACCCAAAACACCATCCCAGGGACACCCAAACCAAACGCCATGGCCATGTGGGCTGCCGAGTCACACTTGACGCTTGTATCGCTGGCCCACACCCCTGGCCAGGAGGAGTTAGTTGGGGTCAAGTTGCGCAAGGCACCAACGGCATCGGGTGTGCTGGTGGATTCTGGTGCAACGTGCTCCAAGGCCTTGATGGTGTCCACCGGTTGGCAACTGAACAAGAGAATAATCTCACGTGATGTTGGTGTGTATAGGTAGTACAGCAGGGTGACTGCTGAAAGCACCATGTAGGGCTGGAGCTTCTTGACTTGCTGGAACACTGTGACTCCCCGGGTGCGGTGCTTCCTTCGTGACACGTGGGCCACTATGCAGGCACATGTCAGCCACAAGATGCCCACAAACAGGAGGGCACCAACTGCAACCACAACCAGGGCATAGAGGTGAAATGAAGGGAAACATGCCACACAGCATATGGCATATGCATGCATGCATGTAGTGCAACGATGCCCGGTATTGCTCACCCAGCTGCTGGGCAGAGGTCATACTATCAGATGCGACATTGCATAAGGCTTAGTGACAGGTGCAACAGCCTGTACTTTACAAGACAGTGTTACTCCACGGCCTTCTAGATTTGACCAAACCATCAATATCAACTATTGAGTGAACTTGACAAGCACATAAGCGAAAGGTCCTGGTGGCATGACATGCATGAAACGCGGCGCCAGCAAAACAAGGAATTGCTGCCTTTCGACCCGGTGCTAATTACTGAACTGCCAGCATAACAACGCAATGCTCAAGTTGGCAACTCACCAGGCCACAGTATCAAGACCAGTGACCGCTTCAACGACTTCGGCAATGGCCAGTTGTCAGCAAAGCTGCATTCAATGCTGATCCAGGTGGATACACCAGCTGTGAAGTCTAAGAATGTGAAAGTGATGTCAACCGCCTTATCCCAGTTGCTCCAATCCAGTTGCACTAGACGCAACAGGCCCAGCAGCTGCATGTAGCTGACAAGCATCTGCAGAAACCAGAGCATTCAACTATGTGACTGACCGAGTCATATGTATGTGAGGTGTATGTGAGATGAAAAGAACACTTGCAACCATGGTTGCTGACTGCGTTGCATATGATTTGCTATGAGAGTGCCTTGTTAGGCAGTTGGGATTGCAGTAGATGCGCACCACCGTGCTGCACAAGGCCTGAGATGATAATCTTTGACAAGTTGGACGGCACCCAGAGCAACGTTGCTCTCAGTTAACTGCAGCTATAGACATAGTTCAGAGCTGCAACCAAGCCTAGCTTCGAGGGCCAGCCACAGACACTTGCAACAGCAGAGCGGCCTTGGCATGTATTGCTAAGTGGCTCTTACCGTTAACACATCCGAGTGATAGAACTTTGGACTAGTCCCAGTAGCTGGAGGTGCATTTCCAGCGGTGGCTGGTGCTGGTGTTGGCTGCTTAGCTGCATAACTTGCCACGCCCGACTGTGCTGGAGAAGATGCTGCCCGGTTCAGTACTGTCCGTGTCCTGTGCATGGGCTCAGTGCTGAACAAGCGGGACACAAACCCGCTAGACCCTGGTTGGTGGCTGGTTTGAGCTGACTGTGTTGAAGCTGTACCTGTTGCTGCTGGTGTCTGTTGCTGACCAGTATGCTGTGCTGCTTGGATAGCTGCATGCCCGGGAGCGCCGAAAGGTCCTATGCTGACGCTGGACCCTGAGGCTGAGCGGCTCAGGGGCTCTATTGTGCAGGGTTCGGCTATGCCGGGCACTTCAACACTGGTGTAAGGTTTTACAGATCCAAGTGTGCCACTAGGATTGCTACCTATTGCAGGGTTCTGATCCTGACGTGTGGTATCTGGCTGACTACACAACGCCCCCGTAACTTGTGCTTGCTGATTGTTAGTGGCACCCGCTGGCGCCATCTGTACATCAGCATCAAGCGAGCCATGCATGTTGCTGGTATCTTTCAGCATGGCTGCATTTCCAGATCCGACCGGAGCCAAACTCTCTGGCAAACTGCATTGTGGCGTAGACAGGTTCAGACCTGTGGCTGCGCCCAAACCCGGTTGCTGCATGTACTGCTGACGCTTCTGCACATCTTTGCTGTGCAGGAGGGTTTGCAAAGCCGGGACCAACAACATGAACATGCTGATCAAAAAGTAGCAGAAGTTGTTTGCATTGCGGCTCATGCACTGCACACAGCGGTGTCCGCTGTGTCCATGGCCTTCACTGCAACCACCACACAAAGGTCCTGTGTACCCAGGAGCACACATGTGGTCAACGTACGGCTGATAAAAGGGCTGGCCTGTTTGCTGGTTTATCTGATTCAGCTGAGAGATGTTCAGCCGTGCATGCCTTGCTGCCCAATCAGCCATCTGACCTTCAGCTGCCTTGCTTCTGCTGCATGCAGCAGCCGTGCTGCATCTGTGAAGCTGAAAGGCAAGCAGAATCCAAATGGTAAAGCAAGGCACGTTAGTAAGTGAACATACATAATATGGTTGGCATACAGAAAATATAGGTATGCTATGCAGTTGTCCTGCCATAGCATGCGATTGTCTGTCGCCAGCCACCAGTTACAGTTCTCTCTTGTGGCAGACTTGCTCAGTAAACAGCGACAGACGAGATGAAAATGCTTCGCTTCACACCCTGCAGCAAGCACTGTGAAGTACCAAGCAGATTGCCGAATGCTACATGCAAGCATTGTTGCCTACATGCCCACCAACATGAGCCTGTCACAGCAGGCATCTGCTCACAACAGTGTTGTACAAATGGTCATGAGCACTAACTCTTTAGCGTCCTAGAGCCAGAGCAACAGCTGTCAATGGTTTACTAAGCTACTTCAGGACAGGTCTCACCAGAGGGCTCCGTGGATGTGATTGGTAGAAGCCGTTGGCGGGTACCACAGCCGCCGAGTCGCATACTGCAAACACCTCCGATCCCAGCGAGCCACACTGACCACATCTGGTGGCCTGTGGATAGAAGCTGTACTGCGGACTTGTGCAAGCCTGACAAGCGTTGCTCTCATCTGTCGAGACTTGAAGAACCTGGTCGTGTTCACCAGCCTGGCATTCCCTCAGAATCAGCTGCCGGGTCAGGTTGAGACCATTTCCAGTTTTGAACACCAGTTGATAGCGAGAGCCAGGCTTTCCGTTGATAGTCAAAGCTGGGAAGTAGCCAGTCCCGTTGACGGCGTGCGTGTTGTTGCCAAGCAGGAGTACACTTGGTTGGGTGATGCCATCCCGGTTAAACAGGGAAGCCTGCAAAGGTCAGGCAGGGAGAGAAAGCTGGCATAATGTGCCTACATTGGACAGTCTGCTTGAGTGCTGGCAATGCTACACGTGCTAGGCACATGTCTTGCACAATGCAGGCCATAAGCCAAGTATTGCAATTGATCGAATAGCACTTTCACATGCTCAATTATACTCTGATGTTCGCAGGATAAGGCGTGTGCGGCCACCACATCAGCGGCAAGGCGAGTGTAGCATAGTGCTTGATACTGCATAGCCTTGCATACATTATACAAGGAAGCGCTGGATTGCAACCATTGCTTCCGGGTGCAGAGCATCTTCATCTCATAGATCACCGATCTGACTACTCACAGTGTCACACGCACAGTGTCACTCAAATAAGTCAACAGCATTCATCATGCAAGCCCTTACCAAGCTTGATCCAGTCCAACAATTGCAAGTCCCAGTGATGCAGGGCCACCATAAACATCCGAGCAAAAGCAGGATGGCCTAGCCCGTCAAGGTCATTACAAAACCAAGGTTGCGACCCTCAGCTTACCTCCATAGGCATTGTGGCATCGTACATCCCGCTTATGATCGGTTTGCCCAGGGCATCAATCAACCGGAATGCAACAGTGATGGTCATGCCAGGAGCTGCATAGACCGCCTCAGAACAATGTTCAGTAACCCATTTGCCATTAAGCATCACAAGACACTCCAGCTTTGCAGCAGAAGTGGCCATATAGCTGAGACCGCCATCCACCGCTGCTGCCAAAGGGACACTCGACGGGTCTTGCCCATTACCAGCTTTGTTACTGTAACCATGCTCTTGGCAGAGCTTATTGACTTTTCGCAGGCACCCCGTGCTTGTAGTGAGGTTGAGTTCTGAGCCCACAGAGCAACTGCCTACCAGCACCCAGGGGTAAGTAACCTTGGTGATCAGAACACCGTCGCCAGCACCAGTGGCTTCGTTGCTGTCTAGGATGCTGGTGGCTGACAAGGCTAGCTGGGAGTGTTCTGGTGAGGAGGATGTGCTGTCACAAACATCTGTGCGGGAAAGGAGACCACCTGCCGTAACAGCAATGCAGCAGGCAATGTCAGCCGCAATATGAGGGTCGGAGTTAGCGACGCATTTATTGAATGTTATTGGCAAAGAGTTATAGTTAGTAGGACTGCTTGATGTCAAATTGACTCTTTCGGCCCCTGGGCCACACCTGCAGCCACCGCAGGGCTGCAGAACTGCCTGCTACACCATAGTTATCACAGGCATGCAACATAGGAGTAATGCTGGCTTGGTCCATTACAGAAGGTTGGTACTGCCCGGCAGTCTTGGTTTTGAAACTGCTTGCTACAGTTGGCACTAGTACACAAGTGATGCATGACACCGTTCCGTTCATCCACTGGTTCCGACTCGGGAGGCCAGTTTGCCGACATGCCCAAACCGTCCTGTATGGCTATTTTGCGAAATCCCATTTGGATTAAATTCTGTTCAATCGTCCGCGATACAATACCTGCTGGTAACATACGTACTTATCGACATGGAACCACAGAGTGAGAATGCTGCAAGGAGCCGGGAATGAGGGGTGTGCTCAGTCGACTAATGGTACTGCCAACAGTGCTCCTCCCCATGCATTACCTCCATTGACAGCTTCGTTTTCTGCAAAGCAGCTGTTCTTGAGATTCACACTGCCTTGTACCGATACATACAAGCCGCCGCCACCTTTATACACGCCATTATCCCCGACCACGTTCACAGCTGGCGAGCCCGCGGCTGCGTTAAGGGCGGAGGTGACTGTGGTTGCGAGCAAGGCCCGGTCGCGGGGAGGACCTGGATGCCCAGTATAACCACCACAGTATGCGATGTTTCGTGCGAACGCTGTATCTGCAATTGTAGATGGTCTGATCGCCTGCACTACAGCTGCACCGCCCCCGTAACATGCCGTGTTCGACACAAACAGTGAGCGTGTCACGTTGACTTGCTCGCAGAAGTAGCAGTAAAAGCCACCTCCGGCAGAGCTGTCAGGCCTTACGAGGGCATTGCGCTTGAAAGTGCTGTTGCTGATGGCAACGACTTTGCGCTCCGTGACGGACACGGCGCCACCCGCCAACGATGCGATGTTGCCCAGGAATGTGCAGTGCGCGCAGCTAAAGGAGCCTGACGCAGTGTCCATGCTGATTCCACCACCCTGCAGCAATGCCACGCAGACCAGCAAATGACTCTGGGACTTTCAACCCTGTGGTCGACAACAATACTAGCACAGTCTCCGCAAGCCAGCAGATGGTGCAGACTAGCCATGCTGTGATAGCACTACATAGGTATAAATCAGTCAGAGTATGTGCTCACAATACATGGCTCGAGATGCTGATGTGCATGACCACTGGGTGCTCAGCTAACGTGGGCTTGCAAAGCGTAATCACATTGCGTAACATCATGAGAAGCTTGTCGGACAAGCCCTAAGCAGCCAACGTTTGAATGGTGCAGGAGTTATTGTAACAACTGTGAAGGTCGTTGCTGAAGATAAGGGACAGACATAGAATGCAGAGCATGCCCTTGTTGAAGCATTTCAAGCCAGATACAATCAATGTAGTTCAGTGGCACTCCCACATGAACTGTATGAGGCTGAAGTCGCTTAACACCTCCTGATGTCGTTGTCGCATAACAGGCTCAACGTATATAGGTAGACCAAGGCTGTGTAAGATTGGAAGGAAGCTTGGAGCCACTGAGCGGCTGAGCCACAAGCGCTTGATAATGAATTCCGGTCGTCCTTACCTTCTCTGCCTGGTTGGCATTGATGTCCACTCCTACTAGTGCCAAGCGCCCAGAATTGCCTTGGACATGTATTGCTCCACCTTCACTGGTGTAGCCGGCCAGACCCCGACTGACACTCCTGTCACCAGGGTTGATCACGTCATGCCCGGCCATGTTGTTTTGTGCTGTAGTGTTGATCAGAGATACATCGCCCTCTATGGACATGATTTCCAAAGCCCCACCACAACCAGTTGCATTGTTGTGCAGGAACGTGGCATTGCTGATTGTCACTTTGCTGTTCCACAGGCCAAGGTACAAGGCACCCCCATGGCCAGCATTGAGCGCCCGCAAAGTGGCACTGGCCGGCACCGCCAGCTGAAGGGTGACATTGACCTGTAAGAGCATACATCGCATGTTTCTTAGAGACGTACTGTGCACATGCTCCCAACCCCGTTTCTGCCACTGGCTCGAGATATGTTCCACTACCTTTCCCTGTGGATGCAAAAGACCCAAACCACCCAGCACAGATTTGTGCTTTAAAGCCCTGCAATATGATTCTGTGCCAGCTTGCAGTCTTAACTGCTACATATTGACCTATGCATTGACTACTGCCTGATGCTAAGGCCCCACGCCTACCTTGTTGTACATGAATGAGGTGGCCCCCTTGATGCCAATGTTTCTGTTGATCATCTCATCCAGATACATGGCGCCACCATGAAGGCCCGCTGTGTTGTTGCGAAATGCCACATCCTCAATCAGCATGTTGAGCTGGCAGGACGCACCACGCATCACAACAGCACCACCCCTGGATCAATAAGCGTTTACCAATGTGTCAGTCATGTCATATGATGTTAGTCTCCACGTAGCGCTTTTGATAGAGCGCTAGAGTAAGTTGAGGGAGGGTGCTGTGTGTCTTGAGGACAGAAGTTACAACGGCTTCCAGCCCTCTCGCCCTTTGGGGACGGCGAGCGGACGGTAGGTAATGTGGAGAACCTCGACACCCCCCCCCCCCCTCAACTAATGCAAGAGCCCTACACGGAGTTCACTCATTCATCCATACAATAGCTTCAAAATCAGGCACTGGCAACACATGACCACAAGTATACCCCGAACCACCGCTTCCACCTACCTGCCGCTTGCATTGTTAAACCTGAACTGAGAGCGATTAAGAGTGAGCAAGCAAGCATCCCTGTCAGTAAGAATCGCGCCACCATCAGCGGCCTCATTGCTGCTGAAGTTGTTGCCTTCCAGATGGGCAAGCGTGCCCGCTCCAAGGTAGACCGCACCACCCATGCGCTGTGCTGTATTACCGTTGAACGTGCTATTGACTATGGTTGTATTGCTGCTGCACCCCGTGACAATGGCTGGACCTCCCACAACTGACCCAACACACAAGATCCTTAGGGCACCACCAGAACCATCAGATGTAACCGACTGCTGCAATGAACGGTCTGCTGCCTTGCGTGGTGCAAGTAGAGGTGATGTGTTGTTGAGGAACTTGCTATTGGCAATGCTGAGGTGGCTACCAGCAAACACAATGCCTGACCCATTGTTGTTGCTGATTACAGTATTGAGCACGGTAAGCTGGGAAGTTGTATCAGCAAAGAGCGTGCTGTCAGAAGCACTGTTATGGCTGATTACACAGTCCTCCAACAAGGCAGCTGCGCCTGGGCCTATCCGCACAGCAGAACTCTGATCCCCCTTGTTCCCAATGATGGTGATGTTACGCAGTATTGCTGGTGTGGGGTAGAGACCTGTTGGGTCTGTTGTTATGTTGATTGCGGACCCATTGCAGCCCGTGATTGCCAGGCCTTCCAAGATTGCACTTGATGACCTGCAACAGGCAAAGAAGCGTTACACTTAGCAGTCAGGTGCCAAGGAGCACTTTTTGTGGCGTGCTTTCGTCCTTCAGAAAGACTTGACATCTGTAAGGTGCTCACAAGCACCTTCAAGTGAATGTCTGGTTTGGCACATCAGATGCACCTAGTCCAACTGCGCACAGAACCGAACTTCAGACATTGTGTGCTACAGACTTCAAGAAGGCCTTCTTATATGCAGTATATACACAACATGCTGACCATGCCTCACCATTCACAGGCTGTCATGCTATGGTATGGTAGAAGAGGCAAACATGGCATCCCTACATGCAACGCAGCGCCGCTCTACTGACGACAGTAACGGGCACATCAGCATGCAATTAGTCGACTGGTACTCATACCTGCTGCCCACATGGCCCCAGAAACCTGTGGAAATCATGAGGGATTCAAAATGGGCATGTCTGGAATGGAGGGTGTGCGGGTGGTGAAACTCAGATGCTCACCTAAATGACACTGCGGTTGTGGTATTTGCGCCACACTCCAAAGTTGGCATCAATCGGTTCTGCATGCCCAAAAGCCCCCTGGTAGTTTGGTTGCCCACACGGCCTGACGACCTCACACCGCTGATAGTGATGCCACCGGTGCTGCTGCCAAGGGTTAAAGGTTCTCGTACTGTCAAGGGTGAGTTGTGGAGTGTTTCAAGCCTTAGCCAATCACCGCCTGTCAGGTTCAATGTTGTCAGCCCCCAATTGGCGATACTAGACCCTGTCAATCGAAGGCTTTGAGGGATAGGTGTCAAGCTGATGCCCTGCGGCAGCGAGTCGAAGGCACACACTTATAGTAATAATAGTAATGCGGCCTTTACATGCACAAGCACCTACTGATGCACACATAGGCACTGTTACAGTGCATTGTACCCGGTACAGTACCGGGTACAATGCCTCAAGACCAACACCGTTGTT
The DNA here is from genome assembly GCA_002588565.1 of Coelastrella sp. UTEX B 3026. Taxonomy (NCBI): domain Eukaryota; kingdom Viridiplantae; phylum Chlorophyta; class Chlorophyceae; order Sphaeropleales; family Scenedesmaceae; genus Coelastrella; species Coelastrella sp. UTEX B 3026. Next base: position 8,259 of record NSMO01012179.1, on the reverse strand, counting down.
GCGCTGTCTGGACAACTGATGGCTGTGCGACTATGGCTAACCAACAGTGACTATCCCTAGCGTCGTGTCCCCGGGCGTGTTGGAACCAACATAAGGCCTTGGACTCAGCACCAGGACTAATGCGCTGTAGTCCACCATGTTCTTGTTACTGGCATCAGGGTCAGAAGCTAGCATGATGTTTAGTCAGCCTCCTGTCAATGTTTCAGCTGGCCACATGTTGCCCAACCGAAACTCTACACCATATTTACTGCTCTCAGAGTTGCGGCAACTGTCAAGTCCACACAGGCAATGTAGAGTGCTGGCTGTGACTGGCGTTTGGTGGGGAAGTTGCAGCAACAGCAGCCAGATATAATCCAAGTAAATGGCTAGTAATCTCAAGCCACAAGCATGCCATAAAGTGCACATGAGCACGACAGGTGGGTGCCCCTGAGTGCTTTGAGGTATGCACATTAGCATGCAGAGTTTATGCGAGCTTTCCAGCATGCGAGTCCGTAACCAGCCATACGACTTGCCAGCCTTAAAACCTTAACCTCCAACACCCACCGATCGGTGCATCAAAGCCACCACGCCAATTTCAGGCAATGCCGCGATACCAGTGTTTGGGAACGCCAGCTGAAATGCTCCCTCCACGTTGATGTTCTCCACAGGAGCCTTGCGCCATCGAGGTACAGACTCGCTGAAGTCTAGTATGTACATGTCTCTTGATAACTTCATGGTTTTGTTTTCGGGCACAAACCCCAAACCGCCCCACATCATGAGCTGCAGCAGGATCAGGCGAGCAGGCAGCAGAACAGGTTTTACTCGACTTGTTCAGACCTGTCAAGGCCTTGGTAACCTACCAAAGCCCAACCCTGAACACATAGGACAACAAAGTGCTAAACAGCAGGCGAATGTTCTGCCTATGTAAGGCAAGGATGGTGACAGAGCGCATAATGAAAGGTCACCAGGCCTTGATATGTATCCTCAGGGGGCACAACCACACAGAAGCATGGACACATTCCCACATTACGCAGTCACTGGCCCTACCTGCTTTCCTTGCACAGAAGCACTGTGGTGAATTAGGCATGGCGGTGCATCGCTCACACCGTCTGGCTCCAACTTCAACCACTTGCTGCTCCCCAGGTCAAACAGCCATGCAGTCCGGTCAAACGTAACGTTTGACAGGGCCTTCATGGTGATGGTCTCGTTGTTCAGAACTGTGGACATAGACGGGTCACTGAAGTTGGAGCCCCCATACAGCAGCAAGCCTCCCTTGCTCCAGCCGGGGAGGGATGCAACACTTTCAGGGGGTAGATACGTGAGTGTATGTCCGCTTCGTGGGTTGGGAACACTGGGATTGCTAGCTGAGCTGTTGGCTGAAGCTGCGGGTCCCAGCTGCTGTAGTCGGCTCAAAGTTGGCGCAGCTAAGCTGCCGTCAAGCTTAGCAACCTGCAGCTGATTTGTGGGGGCCCAGACAGGAACTGGCACAAAGAAATCCGGCTTGCCATCGCCATCATAGTCATCTGAAGGCTTTTGGTTGTATCGCTGCAGCTCTAAGCCACCAAACCTGTATACTGACCCATCCGGGGTGCAAGCCAGGCTAGAAAACACTGCGCCTTTTGCGGGATTCGAACCCCCGACCTTGAGCATCTGCTGCCGAGGCTTGCCAAGCTGCATAGGGACTGCTACAAACCCTTCTTGAGTCTTCGGTGTCCCGTCAGCATCATCATAATACCAACCGCCGTGCTCTAGGTACATGGGCGTTCCTGCTAAGTTGGACATGCAGCTGGCAATGCCGGTAGGAAACTGGTACCCTGGTGCCGTGGGAATGCTGAAGTTCTGCCCTGAACTGTTGACAGCACTGATGAACACACCCTGAAAAGGCACTGCACAAACAGCAGGCAGAGCGAATTTGCCAAGGGTGACTATCAACATACCGCAGTCACCTCACACAGGGTTATACCCACACAGGCATGTGCAAGGCTACGACTCCAGCCACACTGCAAGCTGAACTGCAACCCCAGCAGATTCAGCACTTCACATGATGTTTAAGTGTGCTGTTAAGCATCATCAGGCTGTAACAAGTCCAGCACGTACAGACCATGCCACAAGCTGATGACATGATGACGCATTTGATGGCACACTCACATTCCTTGTTGGTGAACAGCAGCTGGCCGCCAGGGTTTGTTGTCCTCTGAGCGCTCATGACAGTCAACATGGGTCCAGCTGCGGTATCAACCGTGTACAACTTGGTATTTGCCTCCACAGCAAACGCATTACCAACTATAGCCGATGCTGCTTGCTGCGCTTGCCAGCTGCTACACCACGTACTGTTGGATACTGCTCGCACAACGGGGCTGCTGGTAGATGCAGAGCTTTTGAGGTCTACTGTGAGCACAAAGGGCTGCCAGGTGGCAATCGGCTGGCAGAGCGGGTCCGGGAGACTCTACAAGAGGATAACAGGAGATGCAGCCCCAGCTGTTAGATGCGGTAACATACAAAAAATGTCATCAACAAACAGTCACTTTTACACGGTCACCCTTAGACGGATGTCAGCGGCTACTGCATTCAAGCTTCTGTGCTGCGCATTACAGGAGCAAAGAGTAGCTCAGTCAGTTGTGTGCCGGCGGCCGCGCTGTAACCCTCAAGCCGGCAGGATGCACAGGTTGGATGCTGCCAATGTAATTGGAGGTCACCGACAACAGCACAAGTCTGGTAACGAGGCTCTAATAGTTCTAATAGCTCTGCAAGCAGGCACAGTGGGGTCTCTGTTTGTATGCAGGACAACTCATACCAATGAGTGACTCACCGAGCCCCGGATAATGAACCCACGGTTGGGCCAGTTCTGGATGTTGACATTGCTGCTGTCCAACTCCCCAATGAAATCGACTTTGCCCACATAAGGCAGCGCTATCACATCCGTCGCTGAAACTGCCACTTTACCATGCCATGGCAAGTCTACTGATTGCAGCGACTTGAATTATGACATGCTGACCGGCAGGGTTAGGAACAGCTTGGAGTGCTTTAGTGGGCGATGCTGTGTTTGCCCTTGCCTTCTTTAAGGATGGTGATGTCATACATGCAGATAGCGTTCACAGTCTCTTGCCTGCACAATGTCAAGCGCAGCAGCTATGGTTCAAGAGTATATGACTCCTTTCCTTAAGACAGTCAAGGTCACAAGCTAGTAGATGTTTTCACATGCTCCGATGTTTTCAGCCGTGGTTCCAAAATCACTGCTCTAAGCCCCACAAGTACTCCCCTGCAACGCTCAAGAGAGTGCAGCTGGCCACCCTGACCACTCTGAAATTTGAATGCACACACAAGTACTGTCTAGTAATCACGCTTGGACACCCGTCACCAGCAGCACCTACTCAATGCCTCACTTGCCGGTCAATGCCATGTCAAGACCAGGACAAGCAACAAACAGCTATGCCGTGTATTACGAATGAAGCAAGCGCACCAACCTGCCGCCTGCAAAGTCTGCTGTCGTGACTGTCCAAGTCATCAACGTAGGCTGGTCCAAGACTTGCAGTATCGTCAGTGACAACACTTTGCCTCCATCACCCCCGGGCAGCTCCTTAAGATGCGTGGTGGCTGTGAAGTTTAGCGGTCCCTCAACTCCATAATCACCTATGCCAGTGACCTCTGAAGTAATGCATACAGCAGTATTGGGCATAGTTCCTTTTCCAAATTACAAATGACATACAGGTCTTGTAGGCTTGTATAGAATGCAGTTGCTGCGAGGCACATGCTTTTGTATGCACGTAGTAGTTCGTGCCCTCACATATCAGTTGCTTGACCTTGCTCAGTGGTGTGTCAAAAATGTCAAAACAGAGCATATGCAAGCTGTGGTTGATGGTTTCTTTTTGCAAATGGCCTTCCCCACAGCTGCAACAACTTGCGACAGACAGAAATGGGCTGTAGAGCAGTCGGGCGGTAGGTCAGACCAGTAACAGAGCTGGATTGGTAGGATTCACTTTGCATTCTGCACTATGGTGGAACAGGCTCTTGTGCTTGCTTGCTCGAGCCATTGATATAAAGCTTGCATGGTGCGTTCACTTGACTGCTAGTGGATGCTATTAGCTTTGTGACAAGCCAGCTTCTCTGTGAACCAGACGCGCACTTACCATACCACACTGTTTCCTCCATGTTCGCTTTTGGCAGTTGCTGCTTGGATTGAACCACCAGGTGCGGGAAGTCCCCATTCTTCCCCAACGTCATCACTCCTATTAGAGGCCAGTCCAATACTTCGACAGGTCCCAAAGCCTGCAAGTGCATCCCAAGATTTAGCCAACCAACATGCATGCCTAGCGTAGCTGAATGAATGAATGAGCTCCGCATAGCGCTTTCAAGAGAGCGCTAGCGTAAGTTGAGGAAGGGTAATGTGTGTGTCGAAGCGACTTCACATTCCCTACCGTCCGCTCACGTCCCCGAAGGGGCGAGAGGGCTAGTAGCGTAGCTCCTGCACGAATTCTGCTGCCCTGCAATCACGATGGCTTTGTAATGGAACTGTAATGGAACTGAGATGGAGGGGCATGCTGTTGCTGCCAACTTGCAATGAATTGTCTGAACTGTGCAAGTTATCTTTCAGAATCTATCACCACAAACTCTATCACCACAAAGTCGCAACTAAGCCTGTCCCCAACAGTATGGTGAGGTATCCACTGTATCTCCTGTTGCAAATAGTAATGTCATAGCAAACTTCAGCACGATGCACTAGAATCGTGACCAAATGGAGCAGAGTAAGCATAAGCACAGTCGCTTGATGTTGAATCTCACCAGGTAGAAGTTGGGATCAATGACTTTTGTGATTAGGTTGAGTGATATAAACTGTCTTGTCGGTGGATCGAAGGCATCAATTGGTGGTAAGCTCACAAAGACGATCAGCAGCTGATCACCAACAACCACAGAGGCTTCAAAGACGATATCAACTGCAAACAGCACACGTCCTTGCGTTTAGTCCATAGCAGCACGCAACCTATTATGCAAGCGCACAAGTTTGTGCTGAACTGTTTGGTTTCGAGCCGTCCAAGTGTCGTGTACATCAGACTAAGTGTTTGCAGCATCATTGTATACCACTAGCAGCATCTGCAAGCCATGGTGAATTCTGCATTCTATACAAACCTCACAAGCCACATAATCCTACTCTGCAGGGAGCACTCTGCTATGGGCGTGCATGTGCATTGTTGTCCAGGCCGCTTGGAGATGACGATGCTGTTGTGCATGCCCATCCCAAACACATGTGCTGCATTGAGCACCCTGTTACATCAGCCAAAAGCAGGACCGCATAAGATGGCATACCTGAGCCACCAGGCTGTGTGAACTGCTTCCGAAGCTGCCACTTCCTTGCGTTGAGATCCAACTCAATAACGTTGAGTATTTTTTGCGAAGCACCATTAGAGTCATCCAGCTGTCCACCAACAGCGAGGATTCTCCCCTTCCAGACCACCAACTGATGGCGATATCTGGAGGACATCAACTCCTTGTTGTCCTCAACCTGAGAAGGCAACAGTAAGTTACATAAACATGGGCACTGCATACTCTGCAAACTGCAACTCTCGCCCCGCGACCTTGACATGTGCTTGTTGAAAGCAGCGCTGTTTTGTCATGAGGCAACGCAGATGAGCAGTTCGGAAAGACCATGGGGTGCTGGCGGAATCTGTTTGACTTTGAAACCTGTTGAATGTGGGGTAGCTGCTCCCTTCTGCCACTGTACAGGCAGCAGAGAAAAAGGATCCTGATCGTGATGCACACTGAAATTCAGCAAACTCCGGTAGAGAAACTGTACTTTGCAGCCAACATCAGCAAGGGGTTGCTGATGCCAGCACCATCGGTATGATCTGCAAGCTAACTTCATACAGCGGTGACCTTGATGCAGTGCACCAGGGCCGGTGCGTGCTGGCTGAAGTGTTCCGAATCAGAAGGCATCGCACCTCAATCACCAGAGGTGACATTGTTCTGAGGTCCAACACCTCGAAGGCGCTGCCATTGACAGGCACGGAGGCATCATCGGACAGAATACCGCCGTTGAAAAAAGCCTGGTCAGACAGACCACATAATTGCAGCATTATGGTTTCCCTTGGGCCGGCAGAAGACTCGTATTTTGCTGTTGCTTGGCAACGGTAAGGCATCCCACACATCTGGACTCTGCTGTTATAGCAGGCCCTTCAACACTACTTATCTGCAGCTTGTCGACTGAAACAGCATACTGTTATGCAGACGAGTGTTGTTAGCTACACAGTTCTGCAACATCGTAATGCACCATCAACTTCAACGCGTCGTTGGCCAAAGCAGCACATCTGACCTGTTGGCTCGGCCACTTTGAAATTCACATGGGTTGGAGGTGTGAGCAGCCGTGCCGACTCAATGCGTTTCTCTGTATTCAGGCTGATCATGCTGTTCTGCGTGCATCTAACAGCAGTAGCTGTGCAGGGCCAGCTGATGCTGCACTACCGCATACTGAGCAGCTGCGTGCATTGCTCAACCACCACATGCGTCCACATCATTGCCTTGCAGCCCGTCACTGGTGCTACCTGGTCACAGCCGAGCATGCCTCTGGCACTGTTGGCTGCTAGCGGCAGAATTAGAAGGCATAGAGCAGCTTGCCGACTGTTGCGCTGCTACTGCTCGGGTTTGCTCAGTCGGCTATGTTGATGGCTGCTAGTCTTACCAAGTCACCGATGACTGTGGCTCCAAACATGTAGCTTGCATTCCATTGGCATAACCTGTTACTGTAGTCACATGCGTATCTGCTGGATCCCCACACCTGCATCATATGCCAGACCCAAGCACCGCTGTTGTTTAGCCACGAAGCTTGGCTGACCTCGAAACAATCAATGCAACACATAGTGCAGGCCCAGACTGCTGCTGGACAAGCGTGTATGCCCTGTTCAAAAGTCCCACCAGAGAAGCTCACGGGATTATGCCGCGTCGTTCTGGAGGTTATACAGTGTCGTGGCAACTGTAATCATCGCTTTTTGTGGTTTCCAGGAGAGACCTAACGGACCTACCAAGGGTACTGCAGCAAGGACCAGCAAGACCACTGCTGCAAGCGCAAGCAGCCGCCCGGGCAGCGGTCTCCGCTGCTGAAGAGTCATGCAACCCTACAATAAAAGCCATGGCGCATTTCCGCAGTCACGCTGACCTCTCAATCGGGGCTGGCAGTACTGAGCAATTTGCTTTCTGCTTGTGAGTCAGACAACACGCTATACATATGAAATGTAGACCTGGACTCTGATCGCACGCTTGCCGCCTTGAACGTGGTTGCTGCCTTCAAGCTGTCAGGGAGGCACATCGACACAGCTTGTATGTTGCCCAAGGCTTGAACGTCTCAATTGCCGCGCACCTTAGCACCCCTGCTATTGTACCCAAAAATGGCACGTTTGCGAGACGGGTTAACACTGGCCGATAGTCCGCAGCACTGCACTCCAACTTTACTGCTAGCTCACGAGCGTTCAGAGAGTAATCAACACCCGTCATTGGACCCAAACTGCCACGTATTTCATTAGAGAGCTGACTGAGCGTCCAACTTGAGCTCTAACCGTGAGAGCCGGTGTGATTGAATACAAATCCGCGTACCCGCCTTCAAGCGATGATTCCGAACCACGTGCTTGATCGCTGTAGGACCAGCAGATGGAGCCCACACCAAATGAATACTCTTTATATTTGCCTCTAATTCGTATCGGACAACCTGCGCGCGCGCATTAACAGGTTTGCAGGTTCCCCGTAGCTTCAGTTGATATTTGCTGTGCTTGCTGGCCCAACGTTGTGGGCAGCACGTGGATATACAGTTCACGGATGCGACGAGGATAACCGCACTGAAAGTGTGCCCATGTCTGAGAGGCTTGGTTAGCTTGCCTCTCACCTCTCTCACCTTGATATCAGTGCAGGAACAGAAGCCTTCTGTTCCTGCACTAAGAAGGCTTCTTAGTGCGGCATTAGTAACGGGGGCTGAATTATATAAACCATTCAGGAGGGTGCAGCTCGAGCCTTGATAGACCTGATGCAGCGGTAGTGAGGCAGGGTGTGAGTACCATGACACAGTAATGCCAACTATCAACTGCTGCACTTGCTGTGCTGGTACTGTTGTCAACCAAAAGCCACAGCTGACGCAGCAGACAATACAGGAACCCATTACAGGCACCTGGTTGTGCTTACTAGATGGCACGAGCCCGTATGACGTCCAAGTCCTCCTTTGTTGCTACTTGCACAGCAAACATTGCTGAGTAGAAGCCATCATACCAGAACTCGCCATCCTTGTAAACTTTACGGTTTCTGAGC
>NSMO01012170.1:8675-22958 GCA_002588565.1 Coelastrella sp. UTEX B 3026 | reverse complement strand
ACAGATGATACACATGATGTGGCGGGCTTAGATTTGGTGGTTTTGGGCTTCTGGCCGTACCCAGTCCCTGCTGCTTGTCTTCTGAAGACCCGCGGCGGGCATGCAGATCTCATTGTGGTTGGGTTGTGATGGTTTCCCATCACAAGGGACTGTTGTTCACTTGTAATTCCACATTATTACTGGGATGCGTGTAATGACGACGATGACGATGATGATGATGATCATGATGCTAGGTGGCACTTGTGCACTTGTGTCAGGTGACCCTGGCCTGCCAATGACACGGGCTAGTTGTGCCTGTCGACAGCATGAGCTACTTGTGCCTGCTGAGTGATGCGAAACGGTTGTGCCTACTGGCGAGACACCGGGTGCACGTGACTGACTGAGCTGCATTGGTGGAAGGCTTTTACACTGCTGGGCCGCATCACAGCAGCGTAATGCATTGGAGACTTGACGATAGCGCATCTATCTTGTTGCATTGGCCCAGTTACTTTTACAAGAAGCCTGTGACTGCCACATGACATATCAGCACTGCATGCGCAGCTCAACTGATGCTCATGAGCTATATTTGAAATTTACACAGCGCTGTTGCTCAGTCAAAGCCAGAACAGGCTCTGCTTTGAAGGCTCACAGCTTCAAAAATACACAGCTGCAACCGACAGCTGCCAGGCTGGGAACCACAGGACTATTGGTGCAAGACTGCAAGCATGACACCACTCAACTGCTTGAACCTAATCTCTGTACATGCAGTTGCAGTAGACAGCACAAACCCCACAACAGTTGCAAACTGTACACCATTGATAGGCAGCCAAGCAGACTGGCCAACTCAATCAACCTGCGTCCCACAGTAACACCAGGTAATGTACACAGACCGGCACTAGTCAGTGAGTGCTCTGTCAGGCAAATCTACAAATTGCATCCGGATTCCACTAATTTGTTATGAAATATGGTGATAGCCCACAGCTGCTGCAGATCGCCACAAACTACCCGAGCGTACTGTGCGGTCCCATCAGGGTTTCAGATGCATGCATGCTGCGCAGCAGCCTTGGTATCACTGCTGCCAACTGACATACATTTAGTGAACTGCTTTGTAACAGTTCACGGAGAAGCACGGCCCCTTCATGCACACAGCCATGCCAAAGAGCCAGCCGTACCATTCAGCCATTGCGCACATGCATGCCATTTATCTGCAAACATCACTGCTTTACTGCAGGTGCCTCCATAACACAATACCACAACCTGCCAATGGCGCCAGAGCCAATTGCAAGTCACTTCACATCACACTTCCCCTGCTGACACATATCATCATCAACAAATCTCTGTTTGATGAGACGATCATAGTGACCAACAGCACTAAGATAGATACTGATACCCAGTAGATGTACTCCCATATGACAAACCTGTGATGTTGTTTCAGGCACTGTTCAGAACTGCAATTTGGCTGACAAGGCAGGATGCTCCACTTCATAAGCAAGCTGCTGTTATGTATGTTGGACAGCTGCCACACACAACAAAGGAACAGACACCAAGCTTGTGGGTTTGAGGAAGGTTGTGACCGGTCCAACAGATCATGGACACCCAGATGCCCTACTCATCCGGTCTGCAGTATCACAGCCTTCTGGTGCTTGCAAAATGCACATATGGTGTAACTCTTGCCAGACCACAACATGACATGCAGGCTTATGAACACCTGTGTTCAAGGCACATACTGGTAAGAGCCTCACAAGAGGGACCACCAGGGCCTTGCCGCAAGACCATGCACTATGCAAACTGATGCTTTGGCTGTTGCAAGGCAAATGCCACATAGCTGACACCTCAAACCTATTCCAACTTGTCGTGTGACCAGATTGACGGTTGGCCCCACAGTGTCAGGCCACCGAATCAACTCCCAATGTATTGTGAGACCACATGGAATTAGCAGGATACACAGCAGATAGCCGGGGCACAAGGATGCCCAAGCATAAAGGCACCACACAAGCAAGTCCGGGTTAACCTTTCTTGGAGCACGAGCCTTGCAGCAGTCCTGCTTGCAGAACCCCTTGCAGTGCCTGTGCCCCATGCAGCCTACCAACACGTAGCCTGGTGTTGCTTGAGCAGGTTGCTGTAGGGCAGGCAGAGCAATGGCCATAGCCCATGCCGAAGTCCACTATGGTAGACAACCTCGATGCAGTAGGTGCAACAAACTCGAGAAGCAATGCACAGACCAGTGTGTTTGCAACACTCTTGATACCCCTGACTCTCTTCACTCCACCGGCAACTATAGCGAAAACAGTGCTGCAATGTGAAAGGAAAACAATACAATCACCAGAGAAGGTGCTCACTCATCATCCCATCAGGCCCACATACCCTTGGAACCACATGACAGACACCTTTACCATACCCCATCCCCCAACCCACGTCCACCCTGTGGAGTGACCAAGCCAGCTACAATAGCTGCAGCAGTGCAAGCCGACGCCAAGCCTCTTGCAGTTTAACACAACCATGGTGCGCACACACCAACATAAGAAACAAAGACATTAATGAGACCTGGCCTATAATTGTATGGAACAGTTCCAGATTCATTCAAGCAACAAGCAAACCAACAAACAGCTATGCCAAATGATGACGCGACACAAAGCGACTGCCCACACAAACACAGCAGAAAAGCAGTTCCATGAACAGATCCTGCTTAGCTGACACACATGCCACCCAAGCCCCAGAATGCAGTGATACGATTTATCGAGAGGCATATCAGAACACACGCACACACACGCACGACACAGGAGCTACCAACAAAACCGCGCGGCTCTGCAATGAACCCACTCACTGCCCTGCCGCCATAGCAAAAACGCACAGGCCACAGGAGGACGCGTGTTACCGGCCCCATGGGCCATACTGCACATCAAGCGTCTTAGCACACACATCAGTGGTTTGCCACCACAGCTGGTGCACAACAGAAGCACGCGGTATCAGCAGGTGGAGTTCACTAGTGCCAACGCAACATGGTTGTGGCTCAAACAGTGACCCAGCGGCCTGGCAGCACGACCACCCAACTGCACCCAGCTGGCTTGGCTCCTATACAGCAAGTACCTCAAACCAGATGCGGACACCAGCTACGAACGGGACACAGATAGACTCTTCAACAAGAATAGATGGGAAAGGTCTGCCTGTGGCAGACAATGGCATGGTGTTGCCACCACACGGCACAGAAGGCTACTGTACACAAATATACGAACTGCTCTGCCAATGCGGAAGCCGTCAGTACAGGACAGTGCAACAGGGCGCCACAAGGGGGGCTATCTGCCAGAGGTGTACAGACCTCTGCCCGAGTTGTAGCAATGCTCACATCCGCCTCACACCACCTTGCTCAGCAATACCGGAACGACTAGCAGCTGTGGGCAAGCCCAATAGTTTGGCAATGAACAGCAAGACGTGACACACCGTTTGCATCCTAGATCAAGCAACACAACCACCATGCAGTGTGCTACCTGGTAGCAAGATGCACATGAAGCATGCGCTCTCAAATGGCATAGTGGCTGGTGAACACTTTCACTATCGCAGCTACCACCACCTCATGCAATGTCCACTCTTCTCATGTCTTATGCCAATGCACTGAAAGTTCATTCTAACAACTACATGCAGCAACTCAGGCTGCATATGAAGCCCCATGATACAAACAAGCAAGCAAAGATGAAGTGGTATGGACAGTGCTGCAGACACACAGACACGACAAAAGACATATTCGGCAACATACCTACAAGTACATCACACAATACAACACCCAGAACTACATAAACACCACACAACAGCTTTTCAGCCTACTGCAGTGTGCATGGACAGTGCGCTGAATGCTGCGTATTGAGCAGCTGCAGCATATGTAAGGCAGCAGAGGTTGCATGCATCCTGTGACACATGCGCCCATTGCAATGGAAATCAGCCCCGCCTTGCCCAAACACCCCATGTCAGATCCGCTCTGCTGTGCGACGATGGACCCAAGTCAAGCACAGACCAGCAGTGAAGACACTGCCAAATGAGACCATAATGTAAGAAGTTGCATTTCACCCCTCAAACCAATCATGCAGTGCAGCAAGAGTTCACACAACCCACCCACCAGGTCAGAAACCCCGCTATAACGAATGAAACCTAAACACCTGAGGAAACGATGCTACTTGCAGCTGCAAGCTCTTTGCAGAGTTGCTGCTGCAAGCCGCTGCGCCAGAAATGCCAACTCTGTTCAACATACGCACGCTAACAACAGACTATACAATATCAACAACATCAAACTGTATCTGCCAACCATATACAGGTCTGTGTTACAGAAGCAGCACTTGATGGGGTGTCGGCTGCTTGCGATTCGATATGCTGGACACAAGAATGTACACACAGGCAACTCAGCACACAGGCTTGGTCACTTCACGCCAAGCTGGTGGTGAATCGCCCGCCTAGACAGCAAAACCGCGCGCTGCACACCTTTGTGGCCGGTGTGGTTTGATTGCACAGCCACCAAGTGATGTTATCCCACACTGGGCTCTACAAAGCCATGTGCTGGTTGCATGCAGAAACACACTGCATAATACTGGCCTTAATCATACACCAGAGCCAACTGATCAACCAGGCATCTCACCACATAGGTCGCCTCGTGCAACGTGCCAGCAGTAGCAGCAATCACCAAGCCAGGCTCATCCTGAGCACCACCTGCCTCTTTGGGCACATGCAGTGCAATCACAACACGCCCAGCATCAACAGCACACCTGACATTCCTTGCCAAGTAGTTGAGCAGCAGCTGCAGGTCCTTCAGCAAAGCTGCTGATTGGGGTGGCAGCAGCTGGTAAACAGCCAGTGCACTGCTGGGCCCCGCAGCTGCTGCTCCACCCAGGCTGCTCATTGAGCCGGGGACACCAACAGCAGCCAGGGACGACTTCAGGCCCAACACCGACAGCTGGCACATGACCTTCTGCACTGATATGGCCTGCCTGCCCTTGCTGGTGAAGGTTGAGACCTCTCTGTACACATCAGACGCACGCCTTGCCGCACCATCAGGCAGCGGTGCCGCCAATAAGGCCAGCAACTGCTCCATAGCTGGCACTTTGTGGCGCTCAGATGTCACCATCACAACTACCTCTGGCTGGACTAATGGTTGCATCCAGGCTGGGGTACCCAGCAGGCCAGAGTTGCTTGGAACAGCAGCACCTGTGTCACTGTATCTAAAGCCTGTAGCTGGCACGTCGATCAATCCTGGGCTGCTTGTTCTGCGAGGCTGTCCTCCATGCTGATTGCCGAGCCCAAAAGCTGCTGGGCCTGTGCTTATGGGGAGGCCTTCACCCCACAGACCCACACCCCCTGCAAGTGCACTGCTGGCTAACCCAGGCTGACCCTGCCACGACTTGCTAGCTGCCAAGTTGGTTGCCAGCTGAGTGCTACTGCAGGAACGACTTGGAGGCACCATGCACTCGCCAAGTGGGCCCAATAATGGCCCAGCAGGAACCGCAACCAGCTCACTCAGGACGTTGGAACTGCCAGACAGCACCTCCAGATTAGCTGCTGAACCACACGCCGCCAGCTGCTGCTGCAACTGCTGACCACCAGCTGCCGCTGCGCTAGATGTGGGGCTCATGCAAGCTCTGCTGAGTGGAGAACCACCTGTTGCTGCCCACACTGGGTACTTCGGTGTCTCGGTATCTGGTGCTGCGACTGAAGCTCTCTTATGACCACTATCTGACGCCGCAGCTGCCGCAGGAACAGTCTCTTGCACGGGGGTGTTTGCTGCAGCTGTGACGTCTGCTGCAACCATTGCAGCAGGCAGCTGGGGGTCCACTTTTGCATTTGCAGAGAGCGGGCCAACAGGACCCATGATATCCAGGCCAAGCAGGGCTCCCTGCAACACAACCAGCTGCTGTCAGTATGGCATGATGCACTGATGTGCTATGTGAACGTCTGTATCATGCCAAAACTCAGAGATCAGTAACGGTTCACAGACCAGCTTGATGGCCTGTGCAGCGCCCCACCCATACAGGCCGGGCTGGGTTCCAATCAACACAATGCCAGCGAGGTGGCATCCAGCAACCTCACCTGATCATCTGCTGACTGCAACCACATCAGTGTATGCTCAATTTCTTCTGACTCTTGGGCATCAGCGACTGCACTAGCACAGGCTGTCGCTGCCGCTACATGCAACTGCTCAATCACTGGGCTGCCACCTGCATGGACTTCAGCTGTGCCACATGCTGCCCCTGATCCATGTGGCGCTGCTACTGCTTCGCGCTTCTCAAGATGTGCATCACCAAACGTACTCTCACAGCCTATAGTGGCCCTATTGTCCACGCTAAGCACTGTGTCAAGCGACATTGACTGCTGCACAGTTCCTGCAGCAGCAATGTGACCTGGCAGTCTGCTGTTACTGCTGATGCTGGAGTCCTGCCTGCTATTAGCCAATACCCGCAGGACTGGGTTACCAGCGGCGCCCTGGAAGCCGGTCTTCAGTTGGCTCGACATGGCACTGCTAGGGCCACCAACCCCTGTGCTGGTGTGTGCAGGTGCTGCAGCACCTGGGTTACCAGCATCTGTGGCACTAAAAGGCTGGCCTACAGGCCCTGCATGGCCCAATGAGCCTTGAACAGGGCTCCTGCACAAGCTGGTCTGGTTCAGCAAAGGAGCAAAGCCATGGTCTGCCTCAAGGCTGCTGCTGGTGACAGGTGCATTGCTGCACTTCAGCTGCACGGCAGGCCCATGCTCTGACATCAGCACACCAGGTGCCAGGGATGGAAGAGCTACAGACATATATACGCCAGCTGCAGCCGCTGGGGCCCCGGCTGGTGTATCAGGTACTGCAGCTGTCAAGGAGACTGTGCTGCTTAATACAGATGTGTGCAGAGACTCTGCCAAAGGCTGGCCGATGCTTTGACACTTGGGTGAGGATGCTGCAGATTTATTCACTGTTTTGGCCCTGCTGGCCACAAAGCTGGCAGCAGCAGCTCCTGCAGCACATAGCGTCAGCGCCGATGTCCCCTCCAACCCCTCTGCAGACGGCTCCCAGTTGGGATCTGATGTAGTATCATCAGTGTTCCCTATGTCCCTGCTGCTGCGCTTACGCTTTGGGGCGCGTGAGTTGTTCCTGCAGCTGTCTATGAGCCCTATCTGTATCATGTAAGCCTTCAGCACCTGAGGAGCGCTGTCAGGCAGGGCAGACTCCTTGCGACGCAGCGTGGCATTCCAATGGTTCTTGACCGCGTTCTCTGTACGACCTGTCACAGCGGGCAAAAGCAAGCCTGTTTACCTTCAACTTCAGGTTGACGAACACTGCTGGCGGGTTGACCCAAGTTATACAATGGTGGTAAGCTCTAGACAACCAGCTGCTGGCCACATCAAAGTCACACCCAAGCAGTACTGACCTGGCAGGAGCCGAGCAATGTCTGACCACTTGTTGCCAAGTTCCTTGTGTGCTTCTACCAGCTGAGCTTCCTCCTCTGCTGTCCAGGCCTCCTTCTTAATGTCTGGGCGCAGATGGTGGTTCCATCGCTGCATGGCAGAGACAATTGTGGTCAATGCAGCAACTGCACTACAGCACAGAGCAGTACAGCACACACTTGCGCAATAGACGTGTGCATCTTACCTCTCTGCACTGTTTCCCTATTCGGCCCTGGTCATCGCTTTTGTCAAAGGCTTCGTTGAGCGCCTTTGCTATCGGTGCCCAGCAGCCCTCGCCAAACTTCCTCACCAGCCTGCAAACGACCAGTGTACCGGAGTCAGGCCAGCTGCTTCCCTGTACTTGTACAACCAGGCTAACAGCGAAGCAACGCAAGCTGTGTCGCTGCCAGGTCAGGCAACCGCGACCGCTTTGAAAAAGCCCTGAAGGTGGAATGCACAGACTTCCGTCCAATGGCCGCTGAAGATTCCAAAGCGCTAGCAATGACCCAAAGCGCTGGCAACGACTCCAAATGCCCCAAACATGTGTTGAGTGTTACAGACCACCCGACAGCAAGCGTGTGCAAGGGATGTGAGAGTGGGGACCAATAAGACCAATTCCGCTACCCGACTCCATGGAAAGGCTGCCAGCTCACTTGATCAACATATCATCTTCCTCTGGAGTCCAACCTCCTTTTATTTTTGCTAAGGGGTGCCTTCTCCTCCTATTCCCTGACTGCGAAGTCATGTCTAGCTTCTTGCAAGAACCTGTCGTGCCCAAGACCGCCAGAGAAATCTATCAACGCGCCTCACGCATCACAATGTCCCAAGGGAATCAAGCTACCTGCACCTGCCCATCATTCCTTGGCAATCGCGAGCGCAGAGCAAACGACATCAGCAGACCTACAAAGTAGAGCTCAAACTCACAAACTATGACAAGTGAGCACACGATGGCTGGAAGTAGATGCCCACGCACTCAACGCTGATGGAAGTCTTGGGGGTGGCCTAACCACCCAACCTATAGTCAGTGGTTGCTAAGCAGTGGTTTACTGCCTGTCGCTCAGAAACCACAGCTTCGAACATCACATAAATCGGTGAGCTGGTCGATGCAGCGCTTGCTGTGGCCACTGCCGGTCCAAGGTACAGACGAACGACATCGGGCAAGAGTCAGACAGTCTGGGTACGAGCATCGCTGCGCTGGAGAATGGTGAAGCAACTGGCTGCACAGTAGTTGTTGTGCTGGACGCGAATGCCCTGCTATCGCTGCGTCTGCATCGCATGCAGCTGCACTTCAATGGACGCTAGCAGTGAAACACGGTTGACCGCAACCGGCGCCACAGCTGAGCGACTGCGCCACGTGCTGGCGACTGACACCACAGCAGAGACCTCAACTGCAACATGATCACCGAAGTGCCGATCCTGCGAAGCTGCCAGCCGGCCCAAGGTGCTTACATGGCAGTGCTTCCTGCCAGGTATACCCAACTCCGTAGTTCAAAACGTTCTGAACGTGAGTGTGCAGTAGCAGCACAACTCATTATGTGATCAAAGTAGCCACAACAGAAGTAAATCTTCAAGTAGCCATCGCCCCTTGCATGTAGGATGCAGCAACCTGCTTGGTATTCTCTGTTGCGCAATGCAGGAGCTACATTTTAACGTATAGATATGCTTTAAGCTTTAAATGACCTGTTGCATGGCTCACTTTCATTTACCGTAAATGCTCAGTGAGCTGCAGGAATCCACCGTGGCGCATTGGCTGACAGAAACAGGACAGATTCGTCACACACTCAGATGCATTGGGAACTGAAGCACCCACTATCAGGACCGCAAACTGTAATCAACAGAAACAAGACCTTCCTTGACCACTGGCCCTTTGTGGCGTCATGATCTGACAACGCGTCTGACAGGAAAGAAACTACGTCTTGAAGGCTGCGATGTATGTGAAAGTATTGAGCGATGTATGTATCACAGGACCAGATGCCTTAGACCATCAATGAGACCCAAGAGCCCTTCAAGCATATCAGACCACCTTTGTCAACAATTGTAAAAGAGACTGAGCCAATGCAAACAGGATAGATGCGCTGGCAAAAGCTGCGGTGCCATGCATGGGGTACAGTTGTGGAAAGTTGAGTGCCTCAGGTTTACACATGGCTTTGATGTGTCAGCGTCAGAGCCTGTCAGAGCTTTGTCATGAGCAGCCCAAGACTCCTTTGGGTGGCGACCCCCATGCATGTCAGACACTGCAGCTCTTGCCAGCGCATCTAATCTGTTGCATGGCTCAATACTTTCACATGTAGCCAGGGGCTGAAGTTGCAAAGGGACACCACAACGCCAGCAACGGTGAACTCAGCACCGCACATTGCATCAATAATTGAATCTATGCATAGAAAGGTCAGGGCCCCCTCCAAAAGGGAAATCAGAAGAGCAACTTGCTACTAGTCAACTCTTACATGTTGGTCGAACACTTTGTTACAGAGAATCTATGCTGGCAGCGTCAGAGCTTGTCATCATGAGCAGCACAGAGAGCTCTTTGGGTGGCGACCCCCATGCATGATAGGACAGCTATGGCCAGCGCATCTCACTTGTTGCATGGCTCAGTCACTTTACAGAGAATGTATCTGCCCGCATCACAAGGTTGTTTGATTCCAAAGTGGCCCATTGGCCAGCTAGGCTTACACAACTCAGCACGCTCACGGCATTCTCATTTGGCACAGCTCAACAGGCTCACATGCTGCCTACACACCATCTAACCAAGCATTGCTGGCTCTTGCAGCTGATGTTTGTGCTGTCCTGGTCAGCTGCTAGCTGCAGCTGCAGCCAGCACAGCAGCTCCAAAGCTTGATCCATCAGCTGTGGGCTTGAACTGCAGCAGGTGGGTCAGCTCACGAGCACGGAGACCTGCAGCAACAGAGCACACCAACATGAAGTGTTGACAACGACTCATCGTGTCATGACACATCGCATGAGCTACCCTCCAACCTGTTCACACCCGCTGTTGCACTCAGCTGCACACCGTGACGGAGGCGAGCCAACATCGCACAAGCCCCTCGTTACTCATTGCCAGCTGTCATACATGGCAGGACACTCTTGACAGCAGCGAATACCCAGCTTGGCAGCAGCACTCACCAAATGCCTCCCTGAGTGACTGGTCCAAGAACCTCCTCCAGTTGTAGTACTTCAGGAAGACCCCACCATCCACAGCCACTACCAGCCTACGAGGGCTGTCCATCCAGCCTTGCAGCCGCAGCACAGCAACCAGCAGGGCAGCAGCCATGCGGGCACTGCGACGAACAACTAGACGGCATATTGATTGGACCTGCATAACGAAATAGAGACCGCCCTTTTAGCACCGTTAAAACAGCTGACATGGTGCGACATTGCTTTATGCATCAAGCTTCGCGAAGGGGTCGTGCAGATCACCATCTGTTCATGTCTGCTGAGGGCTGCGCAAACAGCCCGAGTCGTGGCAGTGATGTGGCCCCAGCTGCACTTCAAACAGCAAGACAGGGTAACTGGGCACCTATGCTTCCGTGTAACTGCATACTCTTACCATGTAGCGTGTCTCTATTGGGACCTGATCTGGGTACAGCCCCATTGTCTGCTGTAGCACATGAGCCACATGGCTGCGGCATGGTGTCATGTCACTCTCAACCTCAGACAAATCTGCAGTACACACACACTTGCAGTCAGTGCCACAGGCGCAGTGCTGAATCAAGAAGATCGCAGCACTCCAAAATGCAGCATATACGACCATTTGGATTTGTACGCCGCCTCGCTCTGCAGCCACTGTAATGTGATGTGCCCCCACATGCTGTTGTAGCAGGTACAAGGTACTACTATGGCAGACCACTGCTGCTTGCTCCTGCGGTTTTCTTCTCACATGTACTCACCAGCAGAAGCCCCAAACCTGTCTACAACGGGCCCAGCATCGAATGCCTGTCCCACACCGGGACCTGAAAAATCCTATTCACAGCTCTCAATCAAATACAGCCACACACACACACACACACACTCACATGCTGACCTGCTTGAGTTGGTTTGTGTCTCTGTGTGCATGTCACAGGCTCACCTGCTGTTGTGAAGCTATCCTTCTTGCTGAGTGCCTCGGGGATAACATCACCAAACAGCTCAGCCCGCTGGGCAAAGCTCAGCAGCAGACGGCGGGCACAATCACCCATGTACAGACCACTCATCAACTTCTCAATCAACATGCGACCTGCAAGTTGCGTGACATGACTGGGATACATGCGAGCCTGTTGGTGGGTGTTGTTTTGTGCAGCTGCCAGCGTGCTACTGCACTGGCAATGAACAGGCCCACATTCTGCTGGCGGGTGTGAAGAGCACAAAAGCTACAATGGTATACTAGCTGCACCTCATACCTTGCTGTGGCCCGCTGGCTGCATCCAACTCCAGATCCTCCTTGACCCGAGGCAGCAGGTTGCTGCCATAGCAGCCCCACTCTGTGTTGATAGCTGTGCGGGTGCTGGGGTCAACTCCCTTCACCTTCCACTTGCTCAAGTGAGACACCTGCAGACAATAACACATGTGACACTCCAAGAATATCTCTGCAGTTTGTCCTAAAGATATTTCTGTAGTTTGTTCATCAAGATGTTCCTGTAGTTTGGAAGCCTGTTCCTGCAATGTGGCCATGTTGCGCAAGTACAGCTGCCACAACAGCGGGGGCAG
The DNA here is from genome assembly GCA_002588565.1 of Coelastrella sp. UTEX B 3026. Taxonomy (NCBI): domain Eukaryota; kingdom Viridiplantae; phylum Chlorophyta; class Chlorophyceae; order Sphaeropleales; family Scenedesmaceae; genus Coelastrella; species Coelastrella sp. UTEX B 3026. The sequence goes on along the minus strand of NSMO01012170.1, from coordinate 10,898 downwards.
CCAGGTCTGGTCATGAAGGCCTTCGTGGTTTGTGGCCTGGCATCAATTGCACCAACTAGCAGTTGCCACTCTTCTGTCAAAGATGTAGGCTGATACACGGACGTATGGCAGTAATGAAAGCCTATACTCGGTTGCGTTGATGTGACGTTGTTACTGATGTGACGCTGTTAGTGCTGCACAATGTGGTGCGAAAGCTGCCAGTACCTACCTGGTCGACAATGCAAGCATTGGTGCCTGTGCCCAGAATAACTCCCATCTCTGTTGCTTGGTCGAAGTAACAGCTTGCAGTCAAGACGCCCACACTGTCATTTATGAGTGCCAGCACCCGGCAGGGCTTGTCAGCACGCATCAGCGCATCTGCAGTGTACAATGTACACAAACTGTCACGAGCATAGCCATGTGCCAGGTACCACAGTACGAGTGTGTCCAGCCGATTAAGCTGTAGCACTGGGACACAAGCTGAGTCCCACATCCAACAGGTTGAACACATGGCACCCTCCTGCCAAGTTCTGACAGGTATGGCTTCTGAAGGCGCTGTGAACTTGTCCTGTAACCAGTGACGCTGGTGATAGTCTGCTACTGACCTGAGAGCAGTTGCACGACGTCCTTCCCAACCACTCCATCCACATCGAAGCCCTTGGTCCATCCCATGAGCTTGCCGCTGTCCAGGGCTTGCTGCTCTACTGCAAAGCTGAAGCAGAATCCAACTACTGGGGGCTCATTGCTGGTGGCAACACCATTCTTCTGCAAAACGACACAAGGAGCAGCGTTTGCAGTTGGAGGGTTGCACCGCAGATGGCAGTCCTGCTGCTGCTGGGAAGAAACACTGGTTCATGCTGTGTGTGTTGTATACTGGTTGAGCCAGGGGCGTTCAGTCTGCAGCAATGGCATGCTAGTGCCTTGAGGGTTGCAACAACTTCACTTCGTTGTGTCATGCTTGTGCAGCATGCGCTTCATAATGAGTCCGTCTGCTTGACGACTGAGGCTGATCAGACTCATGTAATCGGCTCGTGCCTGCCGACCTTGTGCTTCTGCTCCTGCTCCTTGATGAAGTCTGCCAGCTGTACTGCCAGGAAGTCAAACAGTTGGTTGCTGCTACCAGTGTAGCACTCCCGAGGGATGGCAACCTGCTTCATTACAGTCTCTTCCTGCAAAGTGCCAAGTGATAGTTACAGCTCATCAAGGATTAATGATGCCACATGTTGCAGCTGTGGGGAGGATCCAAGCTGCATAGCGTGTGTAGTTGCTCTGTGTCCAACAGGCTGTGACTGCTGTGGACAATTAACAAAGCTTCTGGGAGACGACCCATGAGGGCTCAATCCTGATGTAAGGCTGTGCGCACACCTTTCCTGTGCGGGAGCTGAGCACACAGGGCAGGTGGGCGCACAAGGCAGGTGTGTTTGTAGTGGCACCAACATGCAGTCTGAACCTGCTGACGCCAGCAGCTGTAGCACTCACAATCTGGCCGCGCTTCTCAGAAAGCTTGTAGTACACCACACGGAAGTTTGTGCCACCGATGTCGATCGCGTAGCATTCACCCCTCTCCTCTCTGCAGCCACAACAGAATTCACCGGGGCCAGTAACGTGATTGGCAACGTTTGTTGCTGCGTAGCGCAGTATGTTGCTTCTAAAGGTCTGCGGTTAAACTGCAAGGTGTAAATCGCACTTGCACTTGGCAAATTAAAGACAACCCTCTGAGCCAGGAATGTGCCAGGCTCACCCGTTGGGCAGCTTCAGCACGTAGGTTGGCAGCATCAGTATGCTGCTGCTGTTGGACTTCTCCATGCCGGCTTGCATCTGCAAACACGAAACATTTGCGCGACGTGAATCACCATTACAATGCTCGCGAGGTGTGTATCACCAAAGCCACCTTTCGCCCACGATAACTGCTGAACATGTCCAAATAATGCACAACTGAAGCACACCTGCTTTAGGATGTCATCCTCCAGTGCTTGCATAGCTTGCCTGGGCGGCAGCATTACGCTTTTATACTGCACGTACAAACAAACACATTGGTAACGACTGAGCGCGCTGCTGGGCTCCGCTGCCCTATGACTGGCGCCAGTGCATAATCTGTGCCGCGGCTCCATTCAAAGGTCCGGCTTCAGCAATGGAAGATATTGTTTACGTGGAAACACGATAAGCTCGATATGTGATCAAACAAGCAGCACAGTATATGAGGTAACCGCCTGCTGGCTAGGATGGCCAGCATAAGCACGCACC
>NSMO01012166.1:3428-20559 GCA_002588565.1 Coelastrella sp. UTEX B 3026 | reverse complement strand
CTACAAGACCTTGAGAACTCCGTTGTCACTGCAGCTTGCAGTGAGCATGAGCCACAGGCTGGTGGGGAGGCTGCTGCAGACTGTCGCACGAGCAGTCTTGGTGGCAGTGAGGCTGCATACAGCAGTGGCTTCATGTCTGCTGGAGTGATGTGTCAAGGCGGCCAAGTGGTGCACTTGCCTTTGGAAGGCCATCTGGTGCCAACGGAGTTTACTGTGTGCTCAGGAAATGGAGAGTTACTGTGTGGAACACTGCAAGGAGATGTCTTGTGCATTGGTTAACAAGTTATTGGTCAGATGATGCTGTTTGCATTGGAGTATCGTCACCAGGATCTTCGGTGTGTGTGTTCATTGTCCAGATGTTTATGTGTCATATGTAGGCCTTTGATTGATGGCAATTGATGGCAGGCCACTGTGTTTGTGGAGTGTCACAAGCATACCTAGCATACTCACAGCTTGCTAGATATGGTAGGTTCACCGTAATTGTGTCTCAACCTTGCATGAGCAGCCTTGAGCTGCAGATCAATTACATGGAGTTTGTGGCATGCTTCATTGCACTGCTGCTTCATTCAAGAGCTGTGAGAGGCGTAGGACTGTTTATGAGACTAGTACATGCGATGCTTGACAACATGCGAGTGACAGCGTACAATCAGATAGTGCGGGGACCCTGCATACAGGCAATCCAGCTTTGGTCACCAGCATGAATACTTCTGCCTTTGATCCATGCTTGTTCTTATGTTCACAAAGTATTATGAAGTTTCTACTTCTGTTATAGAAGGACACATGATCTCTATGCCGGAACAACTGCCTGTTCTGGGAAGCGCAGCTGCGTACAGTCTGGGCTTGAGAAGAGATGCCAAATATCTTTGCTCTCCAAGACCTGCAGAGGATAGCCCGTGAGCTCTTGCATGGGTCATGACAGCTGCTACCACTCAGATGACCTGCATGCATATGTACCACCAACCAGAATGCCAATGTTAACACTCAGCTGGCTCGTGCACAGCAACATCGGACTGCAGGAACTCCACGTACCTCTCCTCTGACCAGAAACCCCCATTACTAGGCACTGGGCCTTTGTACCATGCTATCATAGCGGCAGTGCCACCAGCTTGCGGCTACTGCTGTTTATAGCAGCAGTACACGGTTAGGCCCGGCCAGGAAGTTCCTGTGTCTTGCCCCACTAAGACACTTCAAGTGAACGCGGCTCAGCCGAGGGCCTGTGCTGCTGGAGTCGCATTTTACACACATCCACAGGCCTTGGCAGCACACTTAGTTCTGCTGCTGTGAGTTCGGGCATGTGCGCATGCCCGAGCACTGGACCCGCCGATCCTGTCGAGCCTTTGTCGATGCCGATTTGCTGTGCCCTGCTGGCCGTGCACCAGGTTCACTGCTTTGCCAGCTAAATGGCAGCCAATCAGCATTGATAACAAGAGTTTTGCAGGTTCGAGTGGCGACGGCCAAGCAGGGCGCTTACAGAGGCAAAGATCGCTGTCCTTGATGCAGCAGCAGGTGCTGTTGCCCCGCAGCTGACTCAGGCCTGAAGCGCTCGTCACACGCGGTATGATGTGCAGACGTACACAAACTTTCTTGTGATACGAGGCTTGTACGTGCGCTGCTCACCAAGTCCGGGCAAAAGTAACATAAAGCCGATTTCAAACAACGCCGATTTCAACCCCAATGGCATAGCAGTGGAAGGGCAACCTGGGCCCCCTGAAACGGTCATGGGATGTGGTGACGTGCAGCAGCTTGTAGAGTTAACCAACGCTACAAGCATCTTGCTGTCTGTGCATCACCTCGCCGAAGGCCACCAGAACCTGCAGCTCCTCCATCATGAGTTCTACCTTGAGAAGTCTGTGCATCGATATTTATCCCCCCATTTTTGAGCAGGACCGACTGACATTGCGTTCGTTGAATTGGGACTCAGCAATGCAGTATGTAGGCCCGGGTCTAGGAGAATACCTGGGCTTCAAACCACACCTGGTAGCTGTGCAGAAGGGAAATTGTGCGTTTCATGTGCCGCCCAGGGATGTCAAGGGTAAGACCAGTGTATAGGACTGTGGCTGCAGCGTCTTGTGCTCGAAGTGACTGCTCGTTGCTGCAGCAGCAATAACAACTGCACAGCTGTATGCAGGGTACATAGAAGCCAACACTTTTGACTTCTACAACAATTCCGGAGATTACAATGAGGTCAGAGCTCTCCGATTGTACTCGGGGGTTGGGTCCTTTGGTGATAAGGCAGGCACTGCATTTCCCGTCACACCCCCCTTACCTAGAGCAGACGGAAGCTTCCGCCAGATTGCGTTTACGGCTCGTCATTGTGTGATGGAGGAGACATATCCCATCCAGAGCCTGACATGCACAGATGCGCTACATGCTACACGGCAAACCGTGCCACAGGTGAAAAGCAGCAGGCTTGTATGCAGCATGCATGATTTACCCAAGCACTTGTGGGGACATCGTGTTGGGGTTGCAGACCTCTGCCTGGGGTTAGGGATTGGTAGTACCATGATTGCGCCAGCGCTGCATTGCAATCTCAGCTAGTTCAATCTAGCAATGGTAGTTAGCATGGTCCACAACTGTGGACAATACCTACGCCCTCTATTATCAGGGGTCAGAATTTGGGAGTCATGAGGCACACACTGACATGGCATGTCTCAAAAGCTTCATATATCAACCTTAAGGGGTGGTGCTTTTCTGCCGTGCTTGGCAGTGGTGAGCGAATTTCGGTAGCCCAGAAGCGCCACTCAAGATCACCATGCCCCTGCCATGTACAGAAACACATGCACATGTATTAAATGCAGGCAGCTCGCTGGCAAGCGTCCGTTCTGGAGCCTACGGTGCTGTCTACCATCCGAGAAGACTGCCATCTACCCCTCCCCAGCAGCCCCGACAGGGCACTAGACACCACTGTGACAGACTCTACAGTGGATGTAGCGGCGCTGCAGATTCACATTGAGAGTGACCAACCGATACCTACAAGCTGGTTTTATGTAAGTAAAGGTGTAAAGGGGTGTGTTCAACACAAAGGAATCCTGTGCATGTTATCATCATCTGTGCCAGCCCTTCGAACGTCGACATACTTCAAGTCTACCACTTTCATGATGATCTTTGCAGTACGTCAGTCCATGAAGGTGCTGCTGCCCAGCAAGTGCCCAGCGCATGGCGGTCTTGACCATTGTACACTTTGCAGGTCCCTTGTGCTGATGACGTGACACCTGGAGATGAGGTGTTCTTAGTGGGCTACGCAGGCAAGTGACTCTTCTGGAACCACGTTCTTAGGTCGTGCAAGTGGCAGTATGCGCAGCCAACAGTCCTAGGCAACAGACCCTTGTCAGTTAACATTTATATGTCTTGCTTGGCGTGACCTCAGTTCTTGAAATAACAAATCGTAAAGAGCAAGGTTCACCAGTGCGTTGGTGCAACTCATATGCTGTCCATCTTGTTTGCACCTTGCACAAGGAACATGCTAGCTAGCTATAGCCAGGTTGCATCTGTTACGTGTCCACAGGACGAAAATTGTCCATTGATTGGGCATCCAAGCACCTCATCAAGCCCCATGAGTTCAAGTTTGCCGACACACCTGACAACCAGCAGCTCCCAGATGCTCGTAAGGTTATACAACCATTGCCCATCCCAGTAGCAGCGCAGCGCCTCGATGACTTGCAAACTCTAGCAATTCACCCTGAAGAGCTGGCAGCAAGCCTTGGAACTGTCCACAAAACTAATAACAAGCTTGTAGAACACACCGCTTCCGTGGTCCCTGGCTTCAGTGGTGCCCCAGGTGAGGCATCTCAGCGGTTCAAGGGGATGGGGTTGCCCCAATACTTGATACCTTATAAAGTACGTTTAATATTAGCTCAACATGGTGATTGTTGATTACAAAATGTATTGGGGAAGTCTTATCAGATTTCCAGATTCAGGGTAACCCATATGAGACAGCTGTTGAAACGTGATACACAAACAAATAGCAGTTCTCGCCTTACCTGTATTAGCCGTGGCCAGTATTGGCACACAAAGTAGCCGGGCCTTGAGCGGTGAAGCCTGCGGGCATGCATATCTGTTTATAAAATGTGCAATGCTTCTGATCGCATAGAGTAGTGATGCCAACATTGACTGTTTGTTGAAGTTGCTCGACACACGTGCTTCACATGATGCTTGTTATAACACCCAACGAACATGTTTGAGGTCGTCATGTATGTCTGCGTGTCCACAGGGTGTAAGATGGTGCAGCCTTGGAGTGTGCTCTTCTTGCACATCCGCAGCCAAAATGACCCTCGCAAACCATTTGCCTACGGGCTGAGCGTCCTGCACCCCTACTTTGTGGTTACATACATCAAGACAGTTTTGCCAGTGTAAGTGTCATCATTGGGCATTTTTAGATCATGAAGATTTTATCAGGCAAACCAGCCATGCTCATATAGTTTTAGAATGACATTATTCGGCTTAGGAGAACATCTGGCTACTGCCGGATGTTTACATGCTCTGTAAGTATTCTACTTGGGTGTATAAGACCACCCATAGTCTGCTCGGTGGGGTACGCATACAAGTGCTGAGTTACGCTTCATTGTAACCCTTCTAAGGCATACGCCTAAAGCTGGTTGCTCGTTGGCTTCAAGACGCCTTACTTGACATGGCTTTCATGCTGCCCTTGCCCTTGTTCCTTGTACAGACTGAGCAATGACCACAGAGAATTGCTCGGTGCGGAGAAGTTGGCAGCTATCTGGGCATATGTGAAGCGGTTTGAGCAGTCCTGGCGTGAGCTTGGTGTGGAGATAGAGGTGCAGCGATTCAAAAGAGAATTCAACCTTGAATGAGCGGCTTAACGCACCTTAGCCCCGGGCTTGAACACTAGCTGGATGATTCTCTGTGAATCTTTTGTAAAATATGTTTGTTGTGGCAATTTGCTGGTTTTAAATGTAGATAGAGCAATTGTGGTGACACCAAGGCCTGCTGTGACTGCTGCAGACATGGTTATGTTGTGGTGCTTGTTGCAACAGCTGCCCAACAGTAAACAGCAGCTGCAGCCGGCTTGGACACAACTTCAGCCATAGGGCCTGCTAGTACACCTGTAGCGATGTATAGCATGGCTCGCCACAGTTGGACTGAGGTGATATACGGAGCAGCTATTTCCCATGGGGCTCCTGGCTATGTGGTCTAGTGTACAGTAGATCTGTGATTGTTATGGCCGTTGACAGCAGTTATGACATGTGCTCTTACGCGCTGTTGTGAATGACAGGCTTATGGTGAAATACACGCACCCTTAACAGAAGTAAAACTTCATAATAGTTTCTGAACATGATGAAAATAAGCATGAACGAAGGCGGAAGCACCCTAGAATGTAGGAGGATCGTCTTCAAGTTCTTAGTATCTATATATAATCTGATTGCAAGCACTAGGAGAGAGAGAGTGTAGAGCGAGAGTGCCTAAATCAGAGTAGTGTCTACTCAGTAGACAGATATTGTCTTGATGCTATGTTGAGACCGGTGCGTATCTCATCCGTGCATTGTTGATTCAGGACAGCGAGTTCTCACACGCGTAAGAGATGAAGAAGTTTTTTCTCCTTGGTAACAGAAGTAAACACTTCACAATACTTTGTGAACATTGAGAACAAGCATGGATTGAAGGCAGAAGTATTCAGTTCTGCTTATCCGCGGTGCATGGGCTCATGATATGATGATTGCCTCTCTTTTTGACTCAACAACAACACGAATAAGCACAGGCCAGCGTGTTACACGTGATGGGACTCCGAGTCCCATCACATGTAACACGCTGGCCTGTGCTTATTCGTGTTACAATTTCAAGTTCAAAACTTGGTGCTATGGCCTTGTACTACATACATGTAGCGGACCTGCATGCATGGTAATTTGTGAGCTGGTGGTAGCAACAGCGGCTGTCACTGCTACAGACATGGTTATGCTGTGGTGCTGGTTCAACCAGCGGCTGTCACTGCTACAGACATGGTTATGCTGTGGTGCTGGCAGCAGCCACACAGCAGTGAGCAGTGGCTGCCATTAAACGGCCATAAGTTTGACTGTGAATTGAAGTACAGCCTCAACGTCCGAGGTAACAACACGAGCACACTGCCACGGTGCTGCTACTGCAGACGGCTGTAAACTTGGGCTCGGAAAACAGGCATAGCCAGGACCATCCCGGCCTTGAGAAAGAGAAACAGCTAACACATAACTACACCCCAACCCAACCCAACCCTCCTGCTACAACTACAGCCCAGCCGACACCCCACATCCCCCGCACCCCCAAAAGGTCAACAACACTCGAGTCATAGCTATACACAATGCCATATAAACAAACAACCGCCTCTCAGTCCCAGGTGGAACGGCCAACAGCAGGAGATAGTCACAGAACACAGCGACAACGCAGAAGATGGCCAGAAAGCTGCAGAACAGGACTGCAGAACATCTGGTGCTGCTGACGCGACAGAAGACTGCCCAGAACAACACTCAAAGGCCATCAGGCTTTTCAATTCAGCTACCAAGACCATTGGGCGCCAGACACCAACTTGTGTGGTGTGGTGCTGCGAACGTCCGGAGTCAACCCAGCTGCAGTGCAACCAAACCTAGTTCTACGCCATGCACACATTGCAGCGGTACTGTTGCAACATTGGATGTGTGTTTAGTTCTTTGTTGGGTAGAAGTTCTCCCACCACCCTGGGGTGTACATGGCGTACGGGGCGGTCCACTTCTCAGGCTTCTTGAACTCGGGCAGAGCCTCACCTGCACCAGCAGCAGCAGCAGCAGCACCAGGGGCGGTCAGTTGTTCCGGCATTAACGCCCAGTGTTTGCGGTTGTCCTTTAGAAGTGACAGAGGCGGTGCGACACATTGAATGCTATGACAGGATGCGTAACACGGTACGGTAGCAGTCAACTTCGTGACAGCCTGTACTGTGTTGCAGGCCAGGTATCATGTATGCAAGAAGTGTGTACACATGCACGGTGGGGTTTGTTGCGGAAGCTCACACACAAGCTTCCAACAGTATGCACAGAAGCTGCTGCTTTATTGAGAACCCTGTTGTGCCAGCCGTGTGTACTCACCCATTGCCAGCACCTCGTCGCGGCTGAGGCCAGTCAAGTCGCACTTCAACACACGGTCGAGGCGCAGCTTCATGAATCTGCAGAACAACAGCAGATGCAGATGCACTGAGCAAGCTGGTGATTGATATGGCACCGACGGCTGAGCATCATAACTGGCATTCAGCACCCTCACCAACACCTCTTGCAGTACGTACAAATCAACCGGCTGTGCATTCTGTCAATATAGGCCTGCTATGCTTACTACAACAAAGGAGCCATATAACAGAGTGCTACAGTGCCAGCACACTACCAGCGACTTCTGCAGCTGCATGACACAGCGAGCATGCAACCACTTTCACCCAGCTGATGACGTGAACACTGTGATGCACCACTTCGCTGACACCTACGTGATCCACTGCTTGTCTGTTGACACGAGTGCCATGCACGGCCTCTTGACCTGCTTGGCCTGCTGGGGGAACTTGGCGTCCAACCATGTGGGGTTGGGGATCAGGAAGAAGTCGATGGGCCGGTTCTGCTCAGCAAAGTACCTGGGAGTAGCAGGATGAAGCACCATACAACAAAGTTGGCAGCTAGCTGGACAACAGTTTGAGATATATGGACACATGTAACTCCAGGCAATAGTGCTAAGCATTCATGCAATGTAGACCAATGTCCTGGGCTTGCAGTGCACGAGCAGCCTCAAGAAAGATGCACACAAATACATGGAGGCAATAGTGCTAAGCATTCATGGAATGCAGCAGTGTCCTAGACTTGCTGTGATCGAGCAGGGACATGAAGGAAGGACACGTCACAAGCATGACACTTGGGGCGCTGTCAAGTTCCACATGGGTTTGATCTTCACACGCGATGTTCGCAGACTACAGCTGAAGGGAATTCTGGTTGTGGAATAATGCTATACGTACTAGGCAAGGATACGTCCAGCTTGTAAGCAACATCAAGTTGACTGAACTATGCAGAGTCTTACCACAGGATAGCTTCAATCCAAGCAGTGCGACAACACAGGAAGTGCCAAGGAACTGCTCCAAAGAGTCACCACAGCATCAACCAGTGCCTCACCTGACGCGCTCACGCAGCTGCTCAGCCAGTGGCTCATTCTGAACATCATTGCAGTAGAACTCAGCATTGGCAACGAGGCCATACCACTGTACAACACAACAGCAGCAGAGGCGGGTGGAATGTGCGTCAGTACAAGCTGGCTACACCCAGCACAGTGGGCATCTCTTTGTGTGATTGGGTTGTTGAGACACAGTGTCTTAAGCAAGTCTGCACTGAGGCTGCACAACATTACATCATCAGGCTGCACAACACACATCTTGTGCAGCCTCAGTGCAGACTTGCTTAGGACACTGTGTCGGCGGCGAAGCAGTGTGAGCCATGGCAGCTTGAATCTGCAGATGTCTAGCCTGCTGTTCTCCCCATCACAAGACAATGACAAGATGCAGGGACTGAGGGCTGTTCGTGGCATAGTGTTGTGTTCGTCGAGACACTTCGTCAATACACAGTTCGTCAGCGGAACAATACTGTGCCAGCAGCAGTACTGCGACACTGCTGTTTGACTGGCCCCTGTCCGGAAGGAAGCCAGCGAGGCTACACGTATAGCTGCTGAATGCCACAGCAACAGCTACGTGTAACTATTTTGCATTGCCTGGTGAGATCGGGCGTCCCCGCGATGGATAAGAGACCGCCATATAGCAGCACCTGTATCTAGGGAGTATCACACCTGTGTTGCGGTCTCCTGAGCAGCTGGGGCTTCCTGAGCGGCAACGCAAACAACGTGTGTGTTCCTCTGCAGCTGCTGCACCCTCTTCACGGGGCCAAAGCTGGCCTGGCTGACCTGCCTCTGCTGCACGCGTGCAACGCGACCGCTGAATGCAGCCATTGCTGGGCGTGTTGGTGCCAGACTACGAGCACCCTTCATCTCGGTGGTGGTCGACATAGCGCGCATTGTTTGGGTGGCCATGGTGTCGAGGACTGTGACCAGCGACTTGAATACTTGCGTGGAGAAGCACCGCACCTGCTCTTCAGTAATGCGATGGCGAGATATACTGTATACGCGGCACTACACGCAACCAGGGACGCAAATGTCAGCCCGCTGCAATAACAAAATGTTACTGATCTCAGGACGATCTTGACCTCCGTTCTGCTTTGCTGCAATCCGAATACTATTTTGCTGATACCATGCAACCGCTAAAGCTCTGGCACCGTCACATCACTGTGTAGTTCGGGCCCCCACCACCTTCCGGTACTGTCCAAACGATGTTCTGACTTGGGTCTTTTATGCTGCACGCTTTGCAGTGCAGACAATTCTGTGCATTTATCTGAAGCTTCTTCTGTGCCGTGGTGTCGTCAGTTACGTATTCGTATACGCCAGCTGGGCAATACCTGCAGCGCAGCCATATACAGCCATTCATTCATCACTCTAGCTTACCACAGCACATTAGACAAATTATGCGAGCGTACCGCGTGACTGTGCTGGTGACTGCTGGTCCCACCCACCTTGTTTCCGGTCCATAATAACGAGGTAGATTGACTACAGATGGCAGCCCCTCGTCCTTCAGTATTAGGTGCGACGGTTGATCATGGTTGTGGTTGGTACCTGCAAGTTTATAAGCAGAGATACCATGTGAGCAGCACAGAAGTGACAGCACATGAAGCAACTGCCAGCATGATGCAGGCGAGCTACTATTCCATGTAAGTGTGCGGCTGGACCGACCCCAGCTTTAATAGGCATTGTGCAAAGTAGAAGGGACCGACTGCCGTGTTAAAACATTGACTTTGCTCCTGCCCCTGCAAACGCACATGTATGCAACCTGCACCGGCTACAAGGTGCGTACAAATTGGCTGTATAGCCCTGCTGTACCAGTTGAGCATCGCACATCTACCTTGACTTGCTGTACCAAGCAGAGCCTCAGTGCAATGAGAGCAGTAATACGCAGGCTGTTCTGCCAAACTGCCACTGCATACGCAACGCAGCTGCACAGAAAAACTCCAACAATTCACAGACAGATCGCACAGCATCTTGATGCCACAGCCCGGCCCCACCTGATCTATAGAGTGATGTTGCGATATCAAACGTGGTTTCGCCATCTGGTTTGGGATAATGCTTGGGTGTGCAGTTCTTGGCCAACTTCAGTGGCTCATGGTCAGCATGACTGCATGTATGAGAAAACGCATCAAAATCAACCACAACAGCAACTTTCCTGGTTTGACCATAAGGCAAATCAACACTGGCAGTTGCATGGTGGCATAGAGCGGACTGCAGATCATCACCCCTGCAAGAGCCATGAGGGCCAACTGCTGGAACATGACATGGCTGCGACTATACAACATGCTTGATGGGCATCAGCATGCTGCTGAGCAGATCTGCTTTGATCTGATCTTCACGTGTACCCTACCTGTACTTGAGAGTCCAAGGTTCTCTCCCTCTGAAGATGTATGTACACAGAGCAGCGTTCACAAGACCACCCCACAAACCCCACCTGTACACACACAGCACACACAGCAGCAGCACCAGCAGCACATTGCTTGGGATCCTACAACGTGAAATGACATTGCTAGTGACTGCTTCCACCCTCTTCGCGGATTTGGGACCATTGCATGCCACAGACATTGCCTGCTTCGCCTGAAACAGCCCTTAAGTAACTAAGACACCAAAGCAACTGCTGACCATTGGCAGCACCAGGGCTCACACTGCCTGACAGACTCACCTGAACCCCGGTCGAATGTTTCGTACCCTCTCCAGCTCATTGTAGACCCACGATGCTTCTAGGCGAGCAGGATAGCCGGTCAACATGATGGGGCCCTGGCAGCAATGGCAGCAGTGGCAGCAGCAGCACTCCAATCATCTATAATTTGCACTATTGTGCAGCTGTTGTATGAGCAGCAAAGAGTTACTGTACACCGCCATATCTGGCTGGGAGTGCAGGGAGCAGCAGCCGCAGGATTCTGCATTGTTGTTGCTCAGCTGCTGCGGCCAGGTTGCTGCTGTCGGCCAATGGCTCGGATGGCTCAGTGCCATTGCACATGTCTAGTGTTATGGTACTCTGGACACCACAAGCCTATTCCACATGTTGCAGATCGAGGGCGCGAGCTGCTATGACATCATAACCCCAAACAGAACAGCTTGTGCTTGCCAGCTCAAAGCAAGTGTTTTTGGCATCAACTTTGGCAATCATGCATGTGCACCGTGTATCTGTGTGCTGACTGACTAAAGCATTATAACATACAAACAACGCACTAAACATTCTTTATCAAACCCTAACCGTCTCATTGTGTACCTGCAATGGTTCTCTCACCTTTTTCTGCTCATCTGCTTGTGTCACAATTGCTCTAAATGCCTCTTCAGCTGCCACCATGCCGCTCTTCATTGCCGTGTGAGTGCCCTTGATCTTGGGAACGTTCAAGAAGCCAGCACTGCAACCGATCAGAGCACCTCCAGGGAATATCAACTTGGGGATGGACTGAACACCACCTGATGGCATATGACACAACAGCAACAGCAGCAGCAGCAGCAGCAGCAAAGCAGGGAATGAGCGACAGAAACCTTGTAGTACCTGGCTGCCGGATAATGTCCGCTGCTGAACCTGATTTGCTGCCCCACACACGGCACTATTACCAAGGCACCACCATGGTATGGTTCAGGTCTACTGACAACATCTTCGAACTGCATCACTCCACTCAACTCAACGGACAGAAGACTGGGAGAGCTTTCAGAAATTGACTTGCAAGCCAATTGCAGAGCCTTATCGAGCCCAATGCCAATGACAGCTAGCCGGTCTCATTTATAGTTGTCACACATCTGTATCTGTTGCTAATCTGCCAACATGGGCAGCTGCTCAGACAGGACAGCACCTCCCACATCTTCAGCTGAATCACCAGGGCTTTTCCCAGGCTTTTCACATCATGCTGAAACACTCTCACAGTGACGTCCAAGTGCTGTGAAAAGCCCTAGTGATCCTACGACGAGCTCACCTTCATTTAGTGTCCTAGCCCCGTACTGCAAGCAGGTCCCGCCTTTGATATGCTGCTGCACTAGTGGATGCTGCTTGAATGCTTGGAACTCCTGGTAGGGTGACATGTAGGGGTTGGTGTAGTCTAATGCTGTCACAAAGCCAAGAGAGACACGCCTGAAGTGGGGCAACAGCAGCAGCAGCAGAAACAGGTGCCAAAGTGAGCACATGTGTGACTGATCACTCAGTTTCAAAAGTCCTCATCAACCATGAGCAATGGGGTTGCGCCTGCCCATGATGGGCATAGGAGGCTACTATGCTGGATGATCCAGCACACGCTGTATGACCTCTGCATCAGAAAGCCAGCCATGCGTTGTACACCCAGTATCTTGCATACCTTGGAACTTTGCAGCAAAACATCTCACGGCAAAATATTGTCCACACGCGTACCTGTTATCCATATGGTATATCCATCCTCCGCCATATGTTTTGCTATCCAGTGGGTATCCCACTGTATGTATAACGAGTCCAGGTTTGTGTTGTTCTTCAGGCACCTCCCACACCTCCTTAACACCTAGAGCATATGTCTGGGGGTTGGCTTCATCACGCAATCCATAATGCTGCATCAGAGCCTGCAGACAATCAAAAGCACTATTGCTTGTCACACTTCGGGCTGGTAGTGCACGTGCGTTGGGTATGTACACTCGTTACTAACAGTGAACTTCTGAGAGGTACCAGAAACATGTGCTTTTGCCAGCCTGTAAGGTAACCAGAAATACATGGGATCTATTACATGCTTGTGAATTGGCATTTGCTTGACACCCCATATTGATGCAGGCGACCACACTTTGTAACATATCAGCCATGTGTGTGACTGTACGAATTCTGGAACAGATTTGTCTCTGGCACCAGATCATGTGTGTTGATGTGATTGTCAGTGTACTTGCTGCTGAACAGAATCATCCGACACGCTCGCATTGTAAACTCACACAAACCAGCACATGTCACACTGGACTTGCATGCTGCTTCGCTGCTAGTCTAATAATACTGCTCATCATTATGACTGGCAATGGCTGCCAGTCAGCCGTAGCCATACGGCCATCACTGCTAGCCTGTGCCATATATATGCTGTCACTAGTCACTAACAGCATTCATAATAATAATTATATATATAATACAAATTTTTAAAAAAACAAAACTTTATAATCAGATATAATTATATAATGTAAATTCATTTAAGTTTATATCATATAATATAGTATATTCAATGATTCACCTGTGACAGTGATCCCCTGCATCCCTCTCCAAAAAGTGTTACTTTTGCCATCAGGTCGACACCGGGAGCAAAACTGGCTTTGGGGGTTCTGTCTTTGCCAATACCCATGTCACCTGCTAGAGCAGCAGCAGCAGCAGCAGCAAGAGTGAAGAGAGTGACAGCTGAGAAAGGCGTGCAGAATTAGCAAGCATGACGAGCTGTTCGGCATGTACCTGCTGAAAGCTGGGTGTTAACATGAATTCTAGCCGCTGCGGCACTCTGTGTGCAATGATTCTGAGTGCGCAACATACCAGATGTAAACCCCTGCAAATACAATGAGTTATGAACCATCGGCTAGGCCACAAACAGAGTGGGCAACACTAATGTTCATGCTGTTGATTGGCTGGAGCATTGACACTATATCGGCTTCACCACAGATGCGCCAAGCAGCAGCAGCAGCCACGTATACACACGAATCATATAGCCACAAGAAAGGACAGCAGGGAGGTGACGTTGGAAGTTGTTATAACAAAAAAATAACACATGAGCTGTGTGTTAGTGCCAGTGCCTGAGGTCACCTGTTCCGACCCCCACTACTGCATTGTTCCAATCATACAACACCTCCTTGCCAGCAAAGCCTGGGTAGATCTCAACTCCGGCTTCCTCAGCCTTCTTGGCTAACCATCGGGTCAATTCACTACAGCAGCAGCAGCAGCAGCAGCAGCAGCAGCAGCAGGACGTGTTGCTACAGCCGATGGTTTGCCCTCACTCAGCGGACACCCCCAATACCACACAAGGTATCGGTATCTTGCGCAGCAGCTTATGCCATGAGCTGCTATCGTAATCATTGCCAGCTAACCTGGTCAATGGGTAAGTTCAGCTACAGCACCACTGTGACTGGCAGCAGCAGCAATGCCAGGATAAGTGCATGTGCAATCACAACTTGAGAAAGTGCCAGGAGTACCAACCGCTGTGCTGTTTGCCTACAACAACAGTAGGTACTAGCTGCAGAGTGATGCTAGACAGTGTCGAGCTTGCGAGTGTAACCAGTGGTCCCAGTTTAGGCTTTTGAGGTCTTAACCCTAAACCCTAAATACCCAAACCCTAACCCTAAACATCTAATCCCTAAACCCTAATCCCACCTGAGACTGATCACGTAGTTCTTTTTCTTGTTTTTCATCTGAGGTGGATTAGGTAATCTGATACTGCTGCCCTTTGTCAACATGTAAAACTTGTCAGCTGTTGCTTGCTGCCTTAGTGGTAGATCCTCAAAGCCATCTACGCCATCTTGCTGCTGCTGTTTCCAATCAGGATACAGTTCACTCAGTGCTGTGGGCTCAAAGACATTGCCTGATAAGATGTGTGCACCTGTCACGGCAGCAGCAGCAGCAGCGGCAGGAACAGCAGCAGCAGCAGCAGTGAAGACAGCAGCTCTGCACTGTGGGTTGGTTTCTATCGGCAGAACACCTTGATCAAGGTGGTGTGTTGAGGTTGATGATAAGTTGCAGTTGGCATAGCAATGAAGAATGCTACTCCTCAATGTGTGTGAATCATGGAGCTGCTGTCGTGTAAGGCACATCCAACCACAGTAGCTGTTCAGCTCAGCTGCCATCACAGTGCGTCTGTTCCCCCTTGAGAGAGGGGAGGCTAATTATGGAAACATCCACCGCCCCAGGCACAACTCTCCACCAACGATTTGAACCAAGTTGATTTGCCGACATGCACAGAGCTGCTGACAGGCAAACAAATTGGCGGGAGCTGTTGTAACAAAGGTTTTCTGCTCTGGCGAAGTGCGGTTGCCTCCTGTAAACCTGCTGCTGCTGCTGCTGCTGCTGCAGTCACTGCTGCAGGAGATGTAATCACTCTTGTTTCATTGCCAATGCCCCCTGGCCACAACAGCTGAACCACCAGGTAACTATAGCACAACCACAAGACTGTGCTGCCCATTTTGCAGTTAGCAGCCCTGCTGGTGATGCGGCGGCTTGCAGCTGCACCTCACATGCTTTGCTACTGCCGGGTGCTGTCGTGGCATGCAGCATCCAGCCTGCTGCTGAACCCTGAGACTGTCTGCTGTGCAGACTGCTTTGGTGCATTGCTCTCTCCTGTATCATGCTGACATCTTGCTGCTGTTGCTGGCTGCTGACGTGATGCTGCTGGTCCACTGACCCACGAACTGGCTGAAGTCCCGTTGTCTACCTGCTGCTGCTGATACTGCTGGCTCTCCGCATTTAGGCAGGACCCGCCTTTTTCTACCTCCTGCTGCTGCTGACATGCAGACTTGAGTGTCAGCTGTGCAACCAGGTACAGTTCTAGCACATTACTCACCCACTTCTGAGCCCTTCTCTATCACACACACCGACAAGTCCTTCTCTGCCTCCTGACATAACTGCAAACACAAACAGTACACCAGTGATATAGTGTTAACAATCCGGAAAGTAACACAGGGTTTGGGAAGTTCAAATCGGGTGATGCTGGGTGAGGTTGTAGTACACAGCAGTGTGTCAGCTGCGGCTGTGTCAGCAACAAACAGCACCTGTGCTGTGCAGCAGCTTCTTGGTGCTTTGAAGCAAGCCTGAAGTCGCTCAGCTGCTCTTATTGAGGCCTCTGGCACGTGCTAATAACTTTGGACTGTGTGTTTGCTGATGTTGGTATACAGCAGAGCACAGGTTGCTGGCAGAGGCGCTGCTGTGGTATATCCAGCTATGCTGATGGCTTTGCCTGCTGCCAGGACACTTCTGTACACTGCTGACTGCATGTTCGTGCACAAAGCGGCTGCTGCGCATTTACCCGCACCGCCACGCTTTCAGACAAGATCAGGTGGAGGATGCTGACATCGCTGGCTGACCTGGCAATGGGGCATGCTACACTGGCCAAGGTTTGACACAGCGCAGTCTGCTGCTGCATGCATGCGGGCAGTGAGTCTACATTGTTGCTACAAGTGGTTCCAATGTGTGATGTACCTGCTTGAATCGGATCGCTGCAGTGAGTCCAGCTGGTCCAGCACCCACTATGCACAGATCATACTCCAACTGCTCCCGGGGAGGAAGCTGCTGCTTCTCGCTGGCAACCAAAACGCTTGTGGCAATACGTCTAAGCGTTTGAAGGGTTGAAAGCGGCCTTGTGGATGCTCTGGCAAGCAAACTGGACAAGCCAAGCCTGAGCATGGCTCAGTCCTGTTGCTTGAGTAGCTGCCCGTGGAACCGACCAACTATCAGCAATGAACAGGCAACAGGAAAGCAAACAGGATTACGAAAAGCCGATGGCACACGGAGTAGCTCGGGTATCCAGCGGTGTGCGCGCAGAAGAATGATGAGTTGGTTCGGCGGTGCATGCCACCATGCGCTGTGCGCTAGTTCCTGCTTGCACTTGCAGGGGCCGGATTTGCCAGCACTCCCCCAAGGACGATTTGTACTTGCGTGTGCACTACACTTGTGCTTGCGTCCTCGGTACCGTGCCTGTGTCATCCAGGATACGTCCAGTGCACTGTACACCTGTTTTGTATTCCTTCCAGGCTTCAAGCCAGTGGCGCACAGAACGGTCTGAAGTGCGAGATCTGTTCCGAGCCCTGCGCTCCAGGCACAACGAGACCTATCAGCTGGCCGGTAACACGTAGAGTGATCAGCAACTGGCGTGTGGGCAGCGTCAGCTATGCTGAATTTCCGCGACACCTGTCTTAAAGCACGGCCAGTAGCGTGCAGAAGGCACAGACAGTTGGCTTTCACCCAAATAAAATCTACTCATTGGGTTATGCGCGACCACGTCACTCACAGAGACAGCCCAGGTCCCCACCACAGGCACCACTCTCCATCTAAGCGTGGTTCTTTCGAGATAGCAGCGATGGAGGACCAGCGAGAGACTATACCACTTGTGGTGAGTTTTGT
>NSMO01012156.1:330-34955 GCA_002588565.1 Coelastrella sp. UTEX B 3026 | reverse complement strand
CTCCAACACGCTACGCATGTTCCTTTCAAGGAGCAGAGCTGCTCGCATGGCAGCAAGCTCTGACTCCCTCCAACACGCTACGCATGTTCCTTTCAAGGAGCAGAGCTGCTCGCATGGCAGCAAGCTCTGACTCCAGCTGGGCTCTAACTGCCACTGCATCTGCTGCCGCAACTGCTGTAGCATCTCCTGCATCTATCCGCTCAGGATTATCACTGACGGGGTCGTCACGACTCGTGGAGCTTGTGCCAAGGTGTGATGGTTGTCTGCTGCTGCTGTGTACGCTGTTGGTAGGGCTTAAACTCGGGCTGTGCTGTGTTGTATGGTGGCCCGATGCACTGGTGGTTGAGCTTGCTGGTGTACTAGGCTGCGTAGAAGGCAGCAAAGGGGCGTCCTGCAGCAATAAAGTGAAACGGCTGGAACTAAGCAAATAGAACAGCTGTCATTCTTGACCCAATTGCGATCCATTCCATTGCCCCAACCACTGCTGACACCTGCAGCTCCTAGAAGAAGACCCACACACTCATGGTCACTCTGGCATAGATACTCCTGCAATAGCATATGCTGTCTCTCTGCTGCAGAGCTTGGCTACCGTACAACTCGCAGTAGATTTTCCGGAACATTCAACAACATGCACTGCTTACAACAGGCCGAACCCGCATCTAGCATAGCCTCCCTACCTGGCCTGGCACACTGTCTGAGGTCCACTGCTGCCACTGTGACTGTATAGCTGCCCCTGCTGCACTGCCGGACGTGTAGGTTGCCAGCAAAGATCTGAGCCGCTGTATCTCTCGCTCCTGCAAGATAGCAGCAACACACAGTGCGAGTATATACACTGCCGCTCAGCTACGTCATCACACTGTTTGAGACATGCAGAAAGTTGACATGCTCAGGTGCAGGTTTGCTGTGCACATGTGAGGTTGCTGCCGCAGAGCAGTGCCGCAAAGTGGAATCATATGTATATGCAAGCAATGGCTTCTAAGGCCCAGTTTCCTACCTTCAGAGCCAATATGGTCTCAGTATCATGCATACTGTTGACAACCGCCTTGTTTGAGATGTTACGAGCTCTGTCAGCAAACTTGAGAGCCGCCATGCTGTCATCAAACGCATCCACACAGGGTGCTACTGTCACCAGCAGTGTGGTGTTGCAGTTGCCTCCTAAGCTGTCCTGCAATAGGTGTGTCAGCCGACTGGACCTGCAGAAACCATGGTAACATAGTGTGGCATCCCCCCACAAGGCAGTACAGCAGTCACCGGGTTGGAGTCACTGTGCAAGGCTGAGCAAGCAGTCTCCTGCATCATCAGCCGATATCGGCAAGCAGGTTGTTTTGCCTTGCGCCGGGTGCCAAAAGAAACAGACATGTGTTGGCAAACCTGGTAACCCCTGCACATACACCCCTGCATGTCCTGCACCACACCGTACCTGTACGGTACATGCTTTGCTGTTTTGTCTGTCAGGGCAGCCACTACCAGTGCCAGTGCTGATAGGGAGTTGTTGATAGAGGTGAGTTCGTTAATCAGTGTCCGGGTCTCTGACTCGGTGTGTGCTTTACCCCATCTCTCGCTGCCAGCCAAGTCCACAAAGTTCATCTTGCTGCGCACTACAACATCTGCTGCGGTGCCAGGTCTGCTGTTTTCAGCTGCTGTATCTGCTGACGGCCGCTGCTCAAGCCAGAGCTGCAGGATGGCATGGCTGCGGCTGCTGTGACGATTCATATCGGTGTGTGCTGTTGCCCTGTTGTTGTTACCTGCATGCAGAAGCAGACAGCACATTGTACTGCTAGCAAAGCTACTTTCTCTTCCATCTGCAGCACAGACGCCATAACACTTCATGTCGTGCAGTGCTGGGGCTCCAGAGACTTATGAGTCCCAGCCAGGCATTCCCTACACGTCAAAGAAAACCCAACGAAATGCCACCGCCCCCCTTCATGTCCGCAACCCAAGGGCTAACCTGTAGCAACCAGCTGCAACACCTGTCTGCAGTTCTGGACGTCCACGTACAGCAGATTAGGCACATGTGTGCCGGCTACAGGGTCCTCGCGCACTTCTAAACTGGTTTTGCCCATCTGGATCCTGAGAGGGTCCCTGCAGGGTGGAAAAACAGAAGGTGTGCGTTTGTGTGCGTTTGCATGGGGTCAAGGGGGGAGAGAACAAGGCCTGGATGCTCATCTGCTAAAAAAAGCCGCCAAGCAGTGATACACAAAGTGGCCGCCACAAAGCACGCACTGAGCATGATAAGCCTTCATGTTATACAGCTACTAATGGAGATTACCAGTGGCCTAAGCAGTGGATCATTCAACTACCCACCTGCTGCTGGCTTTCTTGTATGGTTGCAGGAGATCAAACAATCTGTCATTGTAGATCTCTAAATAACTGCAAACCACCTTCACATCATACTGCTGTTGGCTGCTTGCCGCGGCTGCTTTGCGTCTGTCTAGCTCAGCAAACAAGTCATAGACAGCCCGGGGAAGGATGCCATGGCCTGACACACTGCTGGGAGCGCTGCAGGCTTCAGCTAGAGTCATGGACTGGTCCCCAATCATGGTGTAGGTCTTGCCCGTGCCCGTTTGGCCACTGCAAATCATAACATATCAGCACGGTTCACTATACTGTCACCTAGCACAAAATAGTACCCAGTTAAAAGCCCTGTTCTGGGTGTAAGTCACTGCTGCTGCTGTGTGAGTTTGGCTGCTGTATCTCCTGCACATGCCTCCAGCTGCATGCACAAACCATGCCAGTCGAGCAGCCAGACTTACTATGCCAGCACAGTGTTGTTGTAGCCTTGCAGAAGGGAAGGGACGCAGTCCTTGACTTGGGCATACACCATCTCCTGGCTGCTAGTCTCAGGCAGTACCCTGTCGTAGCTAGACTCATAACTTTGCTTGGTGTTCTGCAGCGTTATCTGGGTCGCCTGCAGGCGCATACATTGCAGCCTGCTGGTACAAATGACCTAAACAGGTCAGCCAAGCCTCAACATGCAGCTGTAAAGGCGGACATTGCTAGCTGAGTTGCGGGAGGCAGCTGCACAGGTCAGCCGTGTACAACCACAAACACACACGCTGGCATCCAGTGCGAGCTCAAGTTATGGCACCAAGCTGTCAGGCCAAGTCTGGGACTGTAGACTCTGCTTCTGGCACATGATGTCGCCAACTGCTATGTTGCATACTTGAAACACCTACCGATGGTGTCTCCGCAGCATGGTCAAACTGATATTCGTGAGACAGGGGCGGCCGGACTCTGGCAAGCACCCTGACATTGCTGTACTGCTGATGCTGGCTTCCCATTGTACTGCCAGATTATGACTGCGAGAGCTTGCGGCAGCAGCACCGCACCAAGACCAGAAAGGCCTATACCGTACACCAGCTAGGTGTCACGTGCATCAGGGCCATTCCAAGGCTTCGCTAGGAACGTGCATACTCAGTGCGTACAGAGGTCACCATTGCCAGCCTGCAAGTTCTCAAGCGCAGTGCCACTGAGTGTAAAGTTGTCTCTTAAGTTTGAAGCGTGTTTTGCAGCAAGTGTCCCTTTCCCAGGGCGGTGAAACCACGTCCCGCAAGCTGACAGCATTTGAAAGTAGACTAGCCAATGCGGAGCCTAGTGTGGAAAGCATAGTATGCCATGTACATATTGTGCTGCACAACGCAAAGTTTCTAGTTGCTCGGCTTGGTCGCGACTTTCCACAGGGCTCGATCATGCGCGTGCAAAGCAGTTTTTGCCTCAAGTTCACAGGGGATACCGGCGAAATGTATTAACTTGACTGATATGCTTCTGGGTGGTAACCATGACACCAGTACCTGCTGCGCTGCTGGGCGAGGAGGCCTATGGCGCGAGGTTGCTGCGTACCGAGCATGAGCTCCATCAGGTGCGTCCGATCCATTGCCTCACACGTTTTCTGCAATCGGTGGTACTTTTTAAGTCCTCATGCTGCGGCTGCGCCTGCTCTGCAGGTCCCGTTCACAGCCAGCAAGTGCAAAGTACTGTATGCAGTGGGTAAAACAGGATGCACCGGTCTACAAGCAGAGGACTGCGTCGTGACCTACGAAAACACGTGAGTGGGGTGTTCAGCTGCAGTATTCAGCGGACTGCGTCGTGACCTAAGACAACACGTGAGTAGGATGTACAGATGCAGTAGTGTGCCTACAGCGTGCAACTACCTGCCATGTGCCCAAAGCAAGCAGATCGGCCCAGCAACTACTCTTAACGGAAATTGGGTGCATAAAAATACATGCAGAGCCGTATGGACATCAGGGAAGACCGTGAGGAAGCGCTTCACAGTTGATTCGGAGATCCTGCAGGTATGCAGCATGGTATGCCAATGGCAGTAGCTCAACAACAGCACAACTATTCATTGCAAATCCTCCTTTGTGACTGCTGTCAGTGATGGTTTACAGTTGAACAGCACAACTATCTTCATACTTATGAGGCGTTAGTCTTTGCTGCCCACACCTCTTGATTATCTTCATGACAGATCACCGAGTGCTCTGTTTTGCGTATGCTCCCCAGGTTTGCTGGGTCACGTTCAGCACCCAAACCAGCAACCAGACACAACCAAGCAGTCCCCCCGCCCCAGCACCCACAGCAGCAGATGCAGCAATTACAGCAGGCAAGAAGCCATCGCCAGCCGCAGCACTAGCAGCGAGCTGGCAGGCAAAAGAACGCAATGTCAGTCCGCTTGGTCTCACCCACAGTACCTCGCCGCTTTTCGGCACTACACCTGCAGCAGGAGGCACAACAGCTGCCACTCCAGCTGCTGCTGAGGCAGCCGCCAACATAACAGGCATTGTTACGCCCGCAGCAAGACTTCCATCCTCAGCTGATGCAGCGAAAGCAGTTGCGGCATCTGCGCCACCAGCCCTAGCAGCTGCAGGACCTCAGGGGGTTGACCAGGCGGTGCTGTGTCTGCTGCACAAGACCAGTATCACTTGTATCTACTCAACTGGGGAGCTCCTGGAGACACCCCTGCTGCAGCCGTGTCATGCTTTGTGGCCATTGCCTAGTGGCCTTCTGTTGGCGGTAAGTGCCAACTACAGTAGCAGAAGGATGAGCAACCGCATTGTCAGCACTAGCAACAGCGGCAGCAACAAAAGCAGGCATCTGTGGTGTGGTTATGTCCTGTGACAAGCAGCTGCTGTCACAGCAACACTTGTTGTCAGCTGTATGTTCAGTGTAGTCGATAAATACAACTCACCAAAACATGACTACTGGAACACTGTCCCTCACTAGACAGCAAGGCCAGTTGTCACTGTCGCACTCAACTGACTGCAGACAATCAAAGAACAGAATGGAAACCGCGTATATGTCTCCCATGCTGCAGGGTCCTGCTGAATCTTCTGCGAGCCTGCTGACACACCCTCTAGAGGAGCCGCTACCAGTCGTAGCAGACTGCAGCATCAGCAGCGGCGGTGGCAAAGACACTGTTGCAGCGTTTGCTGGCTGGTCACAGGAGCGAGTTGTTTGGAGCAGTAGGGAACTGCCCTATGTGGCAACATATAATGAGGTGTGATTGGTTCTTGCAGCTTGTCACTGCTTTACAACAACTCATCATGTTTCTTGCTCCGATTGCTATATTAACAGGTTTGACAGCATAGTGTTGCAGCAGTTGCTGAGTAGCCTCAGGAGCAGCTATCTCAACAGCCCGCTGAAGAGTCATAGGCACTTAGTGGTTCAGCGGTTCACAGGTTAACAGGTAGTAGCATACGAACACAAACGGCTGTCAGCAAAAAGTGGTCTCCTCGAGTGCTGCTATTGCCGTGTTGCTACAACCAGGAAATAAGTTATCAGTGTCAGCTGCCATGGAGACTGCTGTGGGTGCACAAGGAAGCCCATTACTACATGTGTAACAGCTGCTTGCAGCTAGTAAAGGCCAGGACAATTGATGGGCTATCCAGTATCACTGCCTGCGGCATAACTCAGTTGTGTAGCATGTACAGGGTCAGTCAATGCATCATGATTGTGCCGCGTTCACAACTGCACATTCCGACCAGGCCCGTCTCTCGTGCATTGCAGTCTCGGGGTCGCCTCAACATTTGGCAAATGCGACCGCTCCCTCCAGAAGCAGCAGGCATCGGCAGCAGCTTTGACCTGCCAGTCGTAAGTCCCATGGGTCTCCTGCAACCTCGAACACCTGCAGCGGCAACTGCAGCAGCGGTATTTGGCAGCCCAGGAGGCGGTTTTACAGGTTTTGGCAGCGGGCCGGCAGGGTATAGCCCTGCAGCGTACAGTGGCAGCTTGCTGGGTCACCTGACTGCGGGTGTTACGCCGAAGACCGGCAACAGCAACTACGCAAACTGGTCGATGGGTGGAGGCTCTGCCGCCAAAAGGTATGCAGATTGTGCTGCACACTTGTGGGCTGAACCCTCCTGGAGGTTTTGCCTCCTCTAGGCCAAAATTCAGGTCACTGATGCCGAAGTGAAGCTGAGCGTATGGCGGGGGTTAGCAAGGACTGACATTCCTGTTTGCACCCGCATCCTTGCATGCACCAGCCTCAACGCCCTGACGGGTGTGGCTCAATAACACCACTCATCTCCTGAATCCTTGCAGCTGCTTATGGCAACTTATCTTATCAAGCAGCAGGCATATGCCGCCTTGCCTGCAGGTCCAGCCTCCGGACACCACAAGGGTGCCTTCCAGCTTCAATTTTCAACCCCACGCCAGCCCAAACCCCCTGGGCCGGTGGTTTAGGGGCCCTGGGCGTCCTCAGACCCTGCTTCAGTAACACCACACAGGCACAGCAAGCCATGCTGCTACCTGGGCCAGACCCCCCAGTCATGTTCAAGTTGGTCTGCAGAGAGGAGTTAGTGGGCGGGGTTGTGCCGCATGAGGCTTGTGTTGCTACTGCTGCTGATGCCTGTCCGCTGCTGTGCGTAGTCTGCAAGGGCGGAGCACCGCAACTGCTGGCGTTCAGGTTGCCTGGGTAAGTTTCTTGCCTGCGTGGGTTGGCCTATTGACTGATTTCATCAGGCAACAAATATACAAGGTGTTTGCAAAGTTCTCTGGCAGCGAAGTGGATTAGTCTGCGTGGCAGTATACTTATGGACATTGTGTTGGTTCTTATGCACAGTAGCTTTGCTGGCTGTGTCCCCTTTGTAGAAGTGTGTGCAAAGGGCCGTTTCCTTGTGCCGACATATTTTGTTGTATGTGCCAACACCTTTTGTTGTATATGCTGCTCTCCCACAGCACAGTGCAACTCTCCCACAGCAGTTGATGAAGCTGACCTTCAGCCTGCCAGCTCTAGCCGCTGTCCCAGTAGCAACTCAAAACACCATACCCGACAACAGCAAAAGCAACAGCAGGAGCAACTTTCTCAGCTGCTGCCATTGATCTCCTAATCCGCTGAGCATGCGGCTCTTGTGGCAATCCTTTAAGTTGCAGGAGTCTGCGTCTCATAAAGATTTCTTGGACTGTACGCTGCTGTTTCGCAGTGCAACCCTCCCACAGCAGTCCGTGGAGCTGGCCTTCAGCGTACCAGCTCTAGCCGCTGTCCCAGTAGCGGCTCAATACACGATACGCCACACCAACAGCAACAGCAGGAGCAACTTGCTCAGCTGCTGCCCGCTGAACATGTGCCTCTTGTGGCAATCAGTCCAGACTGCAAATGTCTGTGTCTTCTGAAGAATCTCTTGGACTGTACGCTGCTGTTTTGCAGTGCAACCTTCCCACAGCAGTCCGTAAAGCTGGCGTGCAGCGTACCAGCTCTGGCCGCTGTCCCAGTAGCAACTCGATACACCATTCCCCACAACAACATTGACAGCAGCAGCCAGTGGCAGCTCTTCGACTTGCTCATCCTGCAGCCCAATGGCAATCTACTGCTACAAAGAGGCTCTCATCCACTCACAGCAGTAACCCTGCACCTACCCAGCAGGATATTGACCCAGCTGAGACCAACAGTTACTGCTCAACAGCACCAACAGCACCAACGGCGGGGTCAGCGGTTGAGCCTGGTTGGGGCAGCACCAGGTGCAGCTGGGCTATCCCTGCTTGCTGAGCCTGGGGCAAGGGCCCTTGGTGCTGCTGGTAGTCTGGGGTGTTTGTCAATGGATGAGGGATCAGATGGGGATGCTGCTGAGTCAGATGACATGATGATGTCACCAGGTATGTTGTATCATCTGCCTTGGACTTTATGCAAGAACTCTTGCATACTTGTTCAAGAGACACCGCTCAGTGATACTAGGTTGAGCTAGCAGGTGCAGCGAGGCTGTCTGTGCTGATTGTGTCCATGTCTGGGAGGCCGTGTACTGCTGGTAGTCTGGGGTGTCTGTCAATGGATGAGGGGTCGGATGGGGATGCTGCTGAGTCAGATGACATGATGATGTCACCGGGTATGTTGTATCATCTGCCTTGGACTTTATGCAAGAACTCTTGCATACTTGTTCAAGAGACACCGCTCAGTGATACTAGGTAGAGCTAGCAGGTGCAGCGGGGCTGTCGCTGCTGATTGTGTCCATGTCTGGGAGGCCGTGTACTGTTGGTAGTCTGGGGTGTCTGTCGATGGACGAGGGGTCGGATGGGGATGCTGCTGAGTTAGATGACATGATGATGTCACCAGGTATGTAGCACCATCTTTCTTTGGCTCTTGTTGCATACTTGTTTGAGGAGTTACTGCTCAGTGTTGCTAGGTATAGCTACTAGGTGCAGTGGGGCTGTCACTGCTGTTTGGATGTATGTATGGGAGGCCAGGTACTGTTGGTAGTTTGGGGTGCCTGTCAGTGGATGAGGGGAAAATGGGGATGTTGCTGAGTCGGACGGCATATGCTGTCATCAGGCTAGGCTAAGCACAAAGATGTCCCTTTCTCATTATGGCGACTCCCAGGCTTCAGGTTACTGCGGCCACGATGCAGGCAATGCTCCTACTTCATTCCCCCTGTTCATACCCCCATGCTCAACCAGTTGTGTACAGTGCAGCAGTTGCTGGTTGCAGCTTGTAAATCACACACCCCTGACTTACTGTTTGCCATGTAGGTTCTATAAGGAAGCCTGGAGCAACACTTCCCATGCTCACACCTCCTGCAGCTTCTAGACAGCAACCTCAGCAGCAACCCAACAGCCCTACCCAGCTCACCATAACGGACCTCCATTCAGCAGCCAGCAACCGCTTCTCTCTGCATGTGAAGCTGCCAGGGCCTTTTGGGCATGCCAATCCTGCTGCTGGTACTGAGCAGCAGCCAGGGCTGGACCTAAGAGTCAAGCTGAGCCTGAGCTGGTTGCCTGGGCTGCCTACTCAAGTGCTGCAGGCGCTGCAGGAGGCACTGCCTGAGCAAGTATACTTGCACTTATTGGGAGCCTGCCTACAGCAGCAAGGTGAGATATACCGCTGGATTGCATGGTGCTGTGGGTGAAAGGGGTTCATGTGGGTGAGTGTGTGCACATCCCACAGGGTCATCATTGATATGGATGGCGCTGCTGCTGAATGAAGGTCTGCAGTAAGAGTAGTGCCTGCGGCAGTGTTGAAGCTAAGGACCTGTCTGCAGGACGGTGCTGTCTGCCAGAAGAACTCGTGGACTGATGTCTGCAGCAGCATTCCTATTGCTGGTTTTTGGCGCTGCTGTGCCTGTGAAGGTTAGCAACCAATCATGCTTGTGATACTGATTGAGCCAAGGACCTGTCTGCAACAACAGCAAGCACATACGCTCATCTGTTCTTGTATACTGCTGCTTCAGGTGCTTGCTGCGGATTACTGACCACAGAGTGGAGGGTCATTGCTACAGTCATATTAGCCTGGGCACTCAACCCGCGGTTCTGTGAGCAACTCAGCCCATCAGGACATCAGCAGCCTAGCCTGATAGTACCTGACGGCGGCGATGCAGCACCAGCAGCAGGGCATGCAGTGCAAGCGACCCCAGCTAGAACGCCTCCAACAGCTGGCCTTACAGCAGTAGCAGGAGCTGCAGCAGCAGATGAGGATGGATACACAGATGACATGGACATGGTGACACCTGTAGCTGCCACTGCTGCTCAGCGACCGCTGGCCTCTGCTGTCCTGCAGCCCTTCCAGCAGCTCCACCAGCAGCAGCAGGGACCTGGGTCAGCTATGTCAGATATGTCCATGGCGATGTCCATTGACTCAGCATCTATGGCAACGACCGGGGTGCGTAATCGTGCTCTCTCTGGGACGCCAATGTCAGTGTCGACCACTCGATTGGCCAGTAGGCTGCAGGTGGGTACTGGCAACGCAGCAGTAGCAGGGTTTGGCGCAGCTGCAGATGCATACTTTCCTACAGCTACTGCTGCTGCTGGCGCGGAGGGTCATGCAGCACCAGTGCAGCAGGCTGGGGTTGATAAAGGGTTGCAACAGGCTGCTGATCCCAGTGCTCAACAGCAACAGCAAGATCTTCAGCAGTTGCATCCGGCCGCTGATGCTGCATGGCAGCAGTTGTTTGCCAGTCAGCAAAGCAAGCAGCTGTTCCAAGCCCTGCCATTCCTGCAATCACCCCTGGGTAAGCAGCAACAGCAGAAGCAGGAGGGCCGAGCAGAACATCTGGACGACAAAGTTGCTGCTCCAACGCCGCAGCACCAGCAACATGTTGCCAGCGAGTGGTCGCCGCAGCACAAACAGCAAGTCTTAGCCGTCCTGCACAGTATACACTCAGTATACGAAGACTGCAAAATGGCTCGGTTGCGACTATACCAGCTGCAGATGCTAGCACCGCTCTGTTGGACACTTGCGGGGTGGATGGGTGCAGCCAGCTACCAGGAGCTTTATGAGAGAGACGGGTCAGCATCAGGCATAGCTTCTGCTGCGCAGGAGCTCTGTGAAGCAGCAGGCCTGCTGGCAGGACATGCAGCAGTGGCAGTTAGAGCGGTACCTGTGGAAGCTTGCCGGCATGGTCAGCAACAGCGGGAGCCAGCGCTGCAGCAGCCAGAACACACCAGAGGTAGCATCCAGCATGGCCAGGTCAGCATTGTAGCGTGTAGTCTACCTGAGGGGTTATTAGAGCCCCCTGGTGACATCTTATGCTGTATCAGACAGTTGCTATCAGCTACTGGCAAGCATGACAAATACCTCCCCGGGCTAGTCCACAGAAACAGCTCAGCCGTCCTGCGCTCATGCCAGGTCATCCAGATATTCAAACTCCTTGCAAGCTGCACCAGTAAGTGTGCCGCAGCAGTTGCAGCTGCAGCAGCTGGGAAGGCAGAAACCCAGTT
This sequence comes from Coelastrella sp. UTEX B 3026, assembly GCA_002588565.1. Classification (NCBI taxonomy): domain Eukaryota; kingdom Viridiplantae; phylum Chlorophyta; class Chlorophyceae; order Sphaeropleales; family Scenedesmaceae; genus Coelastrella; species Coelastrella sp. UTEX B 3026. The sequence continues at coordinate 23,816 of NSMO01012156.1, read as the reverse complement.
AAGTCCTGAAGGCGCAGCTGCAAACCATAGCTCGCAGGCTTTTGGCAGCCCTTTGCTCGAGAGCCTTTTCAGCCCTACAGCAACTGCTGCAGGGACTGCAGCTCACGGTGCTCCTGCAGCCGCAGCTGCTGCAGCCAGCAACCCTATCGGGTTCAACCACGGTAGCGCAGCGCCGGTAGGTCAGTTGAGCAGCATCAAGGGAGATGCTTTAGCAGCAGAACTAGAGTACATCCTGCTGTTGCATAGTCAGCAGCTGGTACTGCTGCTTGTGCAGCAAGGCTGGGACGTACTGCAGCTGGATGGATTGCCCATTGGTGTAGCACTGCCAATCAAGGAGGCGGTCACAAGATGCAGGGCTAATCCCCCAGCAGGTGGGTTATGGCCAGTTTTGCAGTCGGTCCTTGTTTGGGCACTGCTTCTTTGTTTTTATGTCATGGCGCTGTGCAGGGTATCATAAGCACAGTGTTGTCGGTTGCTGCATGGGCCACAGGTGAAGCCTTTTACAAGTATGCAATATTCTGCTACAGCAGTCGTGCTTGTGCGTGCTGTAATCATTGACAGATGGCCAATACGCAACGGCGGTGCATCTCAGCTGCTGATTGCATGCACCATTGTGTTTCATTCGGTTGACATAGGTTGGCCAGTCATGGCATATGCTCTCATTGGCAGGGAGGATGTGGCGGCAACGTTGGCTAGCAACAACAGCGCAGCAGCCGGGTCAGCGGCAAAACAGTCCGTACATCCTGCTAAGGGAAGCTGTAGCAGTGGTAGTGAGCAGGCTGTCACCGCTGGCAAGACCCATGCCACTGCTCCTACCGCACTGCAACCCCCTGCTGCAGCCCCGCATCAGGCAAGGGGGCCAGATGTGGCAGCTCAGTCAGTACAGCAGCAACACTTACTGCTTCCATACGAGCAGCGCCTGTTGTTACCATCCAGCAGCCGCCGCTGTGACCACAGCAGACACGGCAAAGGCCTTCATCCTACTGCAGAAACCCTGAGCACTGGGAAGCACAGTTCAGTAGGTCACAGCAGAAGAACAGGCAGGTCCTGGGGCAGGGGTTTGCGTGCTGCAGGAATAGTTGCAGGATCTGGCGCTGCATCAGCTGAGCAGTTCAACCTAGGGCCTGCTACAGAGTTTGCTGCACCTATTGATGGGATGGATGGTCTCTTGGATGGGGTATCTGTGCTGCGGTTTGGGCGAGATGAGCGGCTGGCAGAGGTCAGGGCTCTGCTGTCAACGCATATGCCTGTGGCCCTGTCGGTAAGTGCAGGCTTCGACGGTCAATGCGAAACAGCAAGTACTGGTTTCAGGGTATTGCTGTCTGTTTGATGCTCGCATCACATCAATCGTCCAGTGACTGTGGCCTTCATGCTGTTGGAACTGTGAGTTGTGTGAGCAGTGCAGATTTGTGCTATCTGCATGTACAGCCTCTGTAGGTGTTCAAGCAAAACAATCGTGGCAGCCAGCACTTCTATCAGTACTGTGGGTAGCAAAAGCCTTGTACTTTCTGTACAGATATCCGTGTCTGACAGTGACCCTGACTTGCAAGTGAAGCAGCAAGCAGCTCTGCTGTCAGCAGCCATGCGCACCATGGCAATGCCCCTCGGCAGGGGAGCCCTAACCCTGGGTCTTTCAGAGCCTCTACCGGGGGAGCAGCTAGCTGTGCCACTGCTGTGTCTATCTGGAGTAGTAGCTGGGCCTGGAGGGGATGCAGGAGCCACGGGCGGAAGGATACTGGTCAGTTTGGACTTGCAAGCAGCACAAGCAGCTCCAGGTGAGGACTATTGAGTAGTGCGGCATACACAGTCATTGCTCATGAGACATCAAAGCTGCATGTGGTGGTTTTGATGCCGTGAATGGTACTGCTGTATGAACTGGATGCCACAGTGAAGGAAGGTGCTGTCGCTAGCACCTCTTGATCGCATCAGATCGTAGACCAATGCAAACTTGCTTTGGGGCTGCTGAAAGTATAAGCATAAGCTCACGGCAGCCTTGCCTGAACAGCGATGTGTGCCGGATATCGGGGATTCCTCATTCTGTCATGCCAGCTGCTGCAAGCTGTCGGCAATGCCAAGTGCTGGAGTGCTGCAGCATGTACAGTGAGTATGCATGCATTCGCAGCAAGTAGATGAACATGGGTGAGGGGCTTGCTTCTTCACATGGCGCCACCTGCAGCAGCTGTAGCAGACGTAACTGCATGGTGCGGGTTCTACAACGGTGTAACAGCAGAGGTTCCAGACCCTTTCCTCGTCTCCTCTGGACCTTACACATGTGGCTGCCACTGTCGTAGGTGCTGCGGCCGATGTCACTGCATGGTGTGAGTTCCACAATGGTGTAGCAGCAGGTCTCAAGGTTGCACCCCGCAGACGTTCCGCACAGTCCACACAGCAGCAACCAGGTGGCTTGCAGGACAACACCAGTGGAGGTGGTACATTGGCTGATGCTTGGCTGCCTCATAGCAAGCGGACTGTACCCAACTATGGCCATGCAGGGGTGTTGCTGGGGTTGGGGCTGCAAGGGCATCTTGACAGGCTGTCATGGACAGATCTTTACAGGTAACCGGTCACATAGACAGGGATAAGCAGCGCTTGCAAGCAGTCTGGCCTTCGACTGTATGTTTTACTTAACATACATGGATGGTGTTGCGGGCAGCAGCTTGAGCTAGCACCAGTGTCTAGCCACCGAATGAAGTGCCCTTGCACACATATGTCGATTAGGGCAGTTGTGAATGTGGCTGCCTGCAGCTCATGGCAAGAGCATGCATACTGTGCAATCCTTACAGCATACTGTCGGTCATGGGGCCCTTGTTTACCTCCTTTTGGTTACCGAAGTTGCGACAACGGGGTCTAGCCAGAGAAAGCAAGGGACTGCAGTCAAGGCTCAACATTTGTGTTTCTGCTGATTTGTGTTTTGCAGGTATCTATCTGACCAGCATGATGCGACCACCGTTGGTGTCCTGCTGGGAATGTCAGCTTGCTGTAGAGGCTCCGCAGACACGACAGTTGCTCGTATGCTGTTCCTGCACCTGCCAGCTAGACATCCCAACACTTTTCCGGAGATCGAGCTGTCTCCACATGTTCAGGTATGGGCGCGAGAAGGCAACATGGTTACATATACTATTTATGCTCTGGTCTCGCTGTGAATAGGCCGGAGCTTTCGTTGCGGGTTATCAGTGCATGTGGCCCTTTCAGTCGTCAGTGATGTGTGCACTGTTGCTGCATTAGAGGGCTTCCTGAGGTGCTGTTGGACAGGAGCAGTCTGCGCTGCAACTGCTAATGTGCACAGCACTGAGTTTGTTGATGCACGCTGCACCTGTCGCACCAGTACATTGTCTTGGGCGCATGGTGTGTCTGTCCTATGTCAGGCGGTTGGTCATCACACTAAGTACATGTTGTTTCTGCCATTGTATTCAGGCCGCTTCTCTGTTGGGCTTGGGTCTGCTGTATCAAGGGTCCTGCCATCGCCTCATGACAGAGACCATGCTGGAGGAAATCGGCCGAACCCCAGGGGTGAATCCCAGCCTTGCCAACATGGCACAGCCTGCTGGTGGAGCAGTCGATGGCGCAAGCTTATCGGCGCTGATGTGTGTTACACATGACAGGGAGGCTTATGCGCTGGCTGCAGGATTTGGGCTGGGGTTGATTTGTTTGGGGCAGGGAAGGAATGCACCGGGGCTAGCGGACTTGCACCTAGAAGATAAGCTGAGGTAGGAGCTCTGGGTGTTGGCAGCTCAACTGCTTGAACTGCAAAGCTCTGGCTGCATCAAAGTCTGCTTGTGGTTGTTGGCATGCAAGGAAATCCTCTGCTGATGTATACGCTCAACAGACGCAATATCAGGACGCATTCAGTAGCGTGTGTAAACTGCAGCCTATGGACGGGTCCTGAGACTGTTGTGACCTGGCATAGCAGCATCTGGTGTGGTACACACAAGCCAATTGTTCGTATGGTTGTGTGCCTGCCAGGTCATTGATGGTCTCCAGCATCCAGCATCATGTGCAGCACAAGCCTCACACCTCAGGGCTCAAATCCAACAACATCAAAGGCAACAGTAACAGGCCACACAGCTTCCTAGACTCTGTGCTTGGGCCTGGAGTTGTCACGTGGGACCCTGTACTTGGGGAAGATCCCACTGGCCAGTCTGCTGCATCGGCTGCTGGAGCATCAACACTGAAGTTGGATTCTGAGCAACAACAGCAGTATGGAATTGCCCAGGTGGGTTGCGGTTTGAGGTTTTAGTAGCAGCGTCGAGCAGTATGGTGACTACGGTGACATGGAGGGCCAGGACCTGCTGCTGAAGCGGCTGTCAAGACCTGCTGAGCATCTGTTGTTACGGTAGTGTGGTACAGATACATGGAACCTTTGCTTTCGACGGTCCTGCAGCATCAGCACTACAGGCAGGGTATGACAGAACGGATAGCATTGAGCCCCTTATGCCAGTAACTATCATAACTGAGCTCAGGCATGTGTTGCAGCCGCCAGTAACCAGTACACAGCTGGATGATGGGGTTCCTGACCCGATGAAAGCCTGCAAGCGATAAGGGATGAGGACGTGTGGTTCAACGCCGTGCTTATCTGACGTATGCTGCTTGTTATCAAGGCATCTTGCCCTGATTCAGGCCGTGCTGATGTGATGTATGCTGCTTGTTATCAGGTTGTCATGGAGACTGCCGGTGTGAACACATTCGTGAGTGGTCCTGCAGCAGCAATGGCACTCATGATGATGTACCTCAAGACTCACGACGCCGGGGTGGCTGCCAAGTTCAAGGTGTGTCAGCTCTCAGAGGAGCCAGCTCTATCTGATTTTACCTGCTTTGTGTTGTTGCTATCATGGTCGTCCTGCGAGCTTGCTTTCTAGTATGGTCAGTCACTGCAAGCTTGCTGTCATGGTCAAGGAACCTGGCCAGATCAGTATGTAATAGCAAGCAAACATCAGACAGCCTCATACCACCCGTTGCCCTCCAACCTATCCGTGCTTGATAGCTCACTTGACCTTCCAGGACAATCACATACCTATGTTGTGGCACTACAGCACCCTGTCCTATTGTAAGGGTTCTAGAAAGTCATAGTGTGGCTGCCTCACTCTGTGGTAACATTCAATCACGGCTGATGTATATCATGCAGGTTCCTGACACGCTATACGCCCTTGACCACATGCGGCCAGACATGATCCAGCTCATGGTCGTCGGGGGCGCCCTTGTTATGTGGGATTCTATTGCACCCACTCAAGAATGGATAAGCAAGCAGTTACCACCCCTAATAGACCACCCAGTTCAAACTATACTGGACAGCATGCTGTCAGCAGGGCCAGACAGTGCTCCTGCAGGACAGCCCAACCTAGACTGGGGTGCCATAGGTCTGGCGCATGTCCATGCACTGTCTGGAGCCTGCTTTGCTATCGGGCTGCGCTTTGCAGGAACCTGCAACGCAGCTGCAGAAGCACTGCTGCGGCAGCATCTCCTGCAGCTGCTGCATGCAAAGCGGCGGGCTCCTGGGGGCCCTAATGACCAATCTGTGGCTCCTGTGGTTGCAGCTGCTGCAGCGGCAGCTGCGGCTAGTGCCACCGGGGTAGGGGTTGGTATGTCACCTGCTGCTGCTTCTGTGGGCAAGCTGGATAAACAGGCAATTGAGAACAGCATCTGCATGGTGCTGCTGTCGCTAGCGCTTGTTATGGCTGGCAGTGGGCACCTCCCAACATTCAGACTCATTCAGGTGAGAGGATTAGTGTTGGTGGGCATGCGGGTCGGCGTTGCAGCACCAGTGTGCCATCATGATATTCTGGGTCGGCTATACTGGCTCCAGCAAGGGGCTCCTTATGGTTCAGTTGGGGGCCCATCTGTGACTGGGGCGGTGGGGTATGGGGGTTGCATGCAGGACGTTTTGGTGTTCCTGTTGAGGCCACGCTTGCCTTTCGCTCGCTGGAGTCGTTTCACTTGGCGGGCACGCACTCACCATGCAGTACTACCAGCACTTTACTGCTTCCCTAAGCCAAGCCAGAACACTCTTGCTTGTACCACACACCCCTCTTCAGAACGACATAGTTGTTGAGCTAGTCTTGCTTGTGTCTTTCATCTGCTTGGCATGCAGGCACTCAGTCGCAGGAGTGCAGGACCGCTCAGGGCCACAGCAGTTGAGGGTCAAACCCTTGGCGGCATAGCAGCGCTCCTGGCAGGACCAGGCATAGGTACCGGCAACTTGAACTATGGCAACCACCTGGCAGTCAGTCTTGCTGCAGGGCTGCTATTCCTGAGCGCTGGGAGGTCGAGTATCAGCACCAGCAATGAGAGCATTGCGGCGCTGCTGATCGCCTTGTACCCGGTGTGGCCAAGCAGCCCTACAGACCACAGGTGTCACTTACAGGTAACAGCTGCTACTGGACGCGCAGTCCTGCATGATGGGTTTGTAGCCATAGGAGTCACATGTGTAACCTCCTTGGGCTAGTTCTCAGGATGCCTTGTTGGTCTCTGCATGTGTTGTTGGTGTTGTAAGGGATGCAATGTTTGCTGTGATGCGCTTTGCCATAACATATGTGTTACAGGCTTGAAACGGGTTGCTGATGCGGCATGTGTTGATCAGTGGCCTGCTGTCAGCCAGTGCGATTGCACGTTTATGTAGGCTGGCTCACATGGAACTTCTCCTGCATTGGCTGCTAGCCGCTTGACCAGCTGATCTGCAGTCAAGCTTTTCTTACAGCTGAGGTTGTCTCTGCCCCTTGTGTGTGTGCAGGCCTTCCGGCACCTATACGTGCTTGCAGCCGAGCCCCGCTGCTTGCAAGCTGTTGATGTGCACAGCAGGCGCCAGGTTGTGGTGCCATTGGAAATCGCAGCACACAAACATGGCCTCTGCGGGCCAGCAGCGGACGCAGCTACTGCAGCAGCAGATATCGCAGGAACAGCGGCTAGGGACCCGCAACAGCAGCAAGGGGTGCAGGGCCTTATGGTTGGCATTCAGAAGCAACAGCAAACAGAGCAGGCTCAGACAGAGGCAGCACAGCAGCAGAATGGCAGTGATGCCATGATGTGGTCACCACCAGCTTCTGCGGGCTCAACCGAGCAGCCAAGGCTGGATTCAACAGCAGCAGCAAGTGTGATAGGTCACACTGCGCAGGACTCTACCGAGTCTGTGCTGGTCAAACGGCATGCACCCTGCCTGTTGCCAGAGCGGGATCAGCTGAAGTTGCTGCGGATATGCGGGCCAAGGTACTGGCCTGTACAAGTTACAGCTGACAACGCAGCAGCTCAGCAGTATGGGCCGACTGCGGGACAAGGCAGTGCACAGTCTGGGCCAGCTGCGCACAGAAGCCAGCAGGAGTCGAGCAGCAGCAGCAGCTGCTGGAGCGAGCTGTATCTGCAGCAGCGCATATGTGTGAAGAAGAAAGCAGGGAGCTTGGCATATACAGATGATCCCTCGGGTGTCAAGTCGCTGCTGTTCAGGGCGTTGTACTCTGGCAGCCGCTCTGTCGGAGGCAACAGTAGCAACACAGCAAAAGCTAAGAATGCACAACAGCAAGATGCAGACGAGGAGTCGCACAAGTCCTTTGACATAGTACACTTGTGCAACACTTTCTCAGCTGACCCGCAGATACATGCCTTCGCGCAGCTACTACGGTCTGCTAGCAGTGCCACCTGCTGCAAGCAGCCCACAGGCGATGATGGAGCATTCTTGTCAATCTGCCACGGGGCACTGTATGAGTGCATAGTGGAGGAGAAGACTGCGGTACTGCCCTGGTACATGCAGCTGCATGCACTGGTCCACAGGGTGTGTGCGGCAGCTGCAGCAGTTGCAGGTCTGAAGAGAGCAGGTGCTGCACACCAGGGGATAGCAGCAGGGACCAGCAGCCACAGCATTAGTGGAAGGTTCCAGCCCTTGCCGTTGATATCCTCCTGCGGTGCAGGTGGGTCTGCGGCGGGAGTTGGTACTGGTGTTTCCTTAACGTCACAGTTGCAGGATGTTCAGCTGGTGCTGTGCTATTATGGCAGCAGCATTGCAGCTGCGGCTGCAGCTTGCAGGGATGCTGCAGCTAACAGCAGCAGGATGGACCACATACCGGGTCAGCAGCAGCACTTGGAAGCATGGCAGGACCATGCGTTGTGTTGGCTGCCGCTGCTGCAGCCCGGCTACTGTGACAGCTTGTGGAAGGTTTTATTGCAGCATTGGCGACAGGCTGGTTTGCTGCCTGCGGCTGGTCCAGTTGTCGAGAGCAGCAACTGGCCCAGCAGTTTACTGCAGCAGTACTTGTCAGCAGGAACCATGCAAACAGTTGTGGGAGCACAAGCCCTAGGGTGTAAGGCTGGCAGCTATCTGAAGGAACAGCTACTTGCCAGCTGCTTATCGCTTCTTGGCATGCCAGATGCTGCAGAGATATGGAGGGTTCTTCACGACATTGGTCAGCAGGGCCACAGTCACCAGCACGAGCAGCGGCCGTTGAGTGAGCTGCAGTGGGTGCCAAAACTGGCAGAACACATGCCTGAAGTTCCTGGCTCAGCGTTACTGGCAGTGGCAGCCGCTGTGCAGATGATGGCTGAGAGAATCTCTTAGGGGTTTGTCAGCTCACGCGTGTCAAAGGTAATCAGGGCACACAGAAGGCAGTCTTTGTTACGTGAGCTGAACCTCACAGAAGGCACGGTCGCATGAGTCCGCCAAAATCAACAGGCGAGGCAACAAGATCGTTGGCCTGGATTTTGGTCATACAAACGTGGTCTTGCCGTGGAAGTCATCGCTACACCGGTGTCCTGTATGTACAGCTCGGCACCGCTGCTGCTACCACGCAGGTCTCAAAAATGCTGCGGGCAGGTATCAACCTCGGCCAGTACTAACCCAGCAATCGTTCCATTGCTTAGAAAAGAGACTTCGTTGCCCGCAGTTCAAATACTACCCTGATTACTCCGCACAATTGTACACATAGCAGTCACAAATGGTGGCCTACAACATGCACGTGCTGTTTTGTTATCGCGCCAGCACGATCGCGATGATAGATGCCAGATGTTCGCTAGAATGGGTTGGCCGTCCGCAGCATAACCGTATGTCATATTACAGTCGGAAAGCACGGCCGAACTCAGCCACTGCGTTATAGAGTGTTCAAGTTTTAAGATGGAGTGATCACAGCAGCGGGCGTGCTTGCTTTTGCATACCTGTCCGCTCGTGAACCCCACTGCTTTTCAGTGGAACTAAACTTAATGCCTGGCATGTCGCCTTTTGTTTTCTTACGCGATGCACATTATTTGTACCATCTGTATATGCTGGGGAGTTGTAGGCACGCAACAGTTTTCTGATACGGATTGACTGCTCCTAAGCACAAAAGTCACCCTTCGACTCGTTGCTGCTCAACATCTTATCGCACAGGTTGAGATTTATATCAGATTCATGCCCACCATAGTCTGGATTCAGCTGTAAATTGGAACGCTTGTGAACCGATGGGCCTGTGTTTGAGATGGCTGTGAATCCTCGTGAGCTGCATTCCAGCAGCACGTTGGACTCGGAGAGCTTCAAGATATACTGTTATAAGATTGTGCCATGCGCAAAGAAGGTGATAGCTGAGAAAGCAATTGGCGTCGGTTGGCGCTTGCGGGTAGCCCAGACGCGCCGTACAACTGCACTATATTGTACTTTATGGGGTTATGCATGGTTGGGACAGCACTCAGTAGCAGAGCAGCTGCTTTCGGCATGAGGTATGCCCCTCCATGTGTGCCATCAGCAACACGAAACTTTTGCCAATGGTCTGCTTGCTCCGGTATGTCCGCGAGTGGGTGATCATCACCAACTAGTGAAGATTGACAAGTTGGTGATGGAATGAGACCTGGCAGCAGTGACAGGTGCCTTAATCAGTCTCGTGGCAGCTGCAATGTTGCAGCAGTTGCATGGTCAGCAGTCCTGCGTGCAGGGGAGGTGTTCCGTTGAAGCCCAAAAGACATGATTGTTTCGCTCGCTTTATTGTGGTGTTTCGAATGCCTCTCTGACTGTCTAAAGAATTGCCTGACTTGGCACTGCTGCTGCTGTATCTTCTGTGCAGTTCGGACATGACTGGTCAGGTATGTGATGGCATCACAAGCATCTACAGGGTCTACCCAAGTGCATGTCTCTGTGATCTCAGCCATGGCGTCATGTTACTGCTCAACAGCTGTTGCAGCGGCGCAGTTGGTTCATTTGGTCCAGCTATGCCCAAATCCGGCATGTTGCGACGGACGGTGTGGTGGTGCGCATGTGTGCTGCATGCGACTGGGAGGTGCATAGTTCAGCGGCAAAGTGGCAATGGGCATAGGGTTGAGGCCAGTCTCTCTACTGTTCTGCAGAATGCCCTTTTGCGCACGATGGGGAGAAGGCTACAAGGCGATGTCCTGCGCTGTATCGGTATTCGTCAATCGTGTGTCCAGAGATCAGACAGGTGTGCAGATAGGGTTGGCTATGTGTGCTGTTGATTGGCAGGCCGCATTCTTGTTCCAGATTGGTTGTGACCTGGCGATGGGCGGTCTCCCAACATCATGCAGTGAGTTCATAATGGAACACTGCTGTCGTGCGTGCAAAATGTAGTCAGGAATGTCACCTCATTGTGCTTACAAGTGTTTTGACTTGCATTTGCAGTCGAAGCCATGCCCCCGGGGTGATCTCTGCCCTTACTCGCACAGCATCTTTGAGTACTGGATGCACCCAGCTAGGTGAGTGTTCGCATCCTTCAACATATCCTGCGTTCAGTAACAAGCCTTGCTCAGCGTGAGCTGTACAAATTGGAGCATCACACCTGTTTGTGCTTGGTGCTGACCATGGGTGCGCCGCTTACTGCTGTCTATTGTGCCATCAGCGGGTGTTATCTGCATGTTGACAGGTCCAGCGACAGCAACACGAGTGGTCAACCAGTTTCGTTTGAAATTGCCCTGCAGGTTCCGTGCGCAGTTATGCAGCTTCGGTAAGGACTGCAACCGGCGTATCTGCTTCTTTGCTCACACGCAAGAGCAACTGAGGGTGCCAAGCGAGCCGGTTGTCTCTGATGCTCTAGCTAGCAGAGCACCGTACCTGCAGGGGCGTGTATCTCCAGAGTCAAGGTTTTCACTGTACCCCGAGCAGGTCCCTGCACTTATACCGGTACAGGGGGCTGGCCGGATGGCCATGTTGCAACCGCAGGGCCAGCTTCTGACACCGGCAGACCTGAGTTCTGGCGTGCTGCAGCCGCAAGTTGTCTACATGCCAACAGCTGGCGGGCAGGCAGTTGCAGTAGGACCTGCAGGACCAACACAGGCAGCTTTAGCTGGCGGGCAGCAATGGTCAGCATCAGGCGGCAGTGGCATGATGTTCATGCCCGCTGCACAGACCAGCGGATCAGGCTATTACATAGCAGGCGGCGCTGGCGGTGCTGTCGCTGGTGCTGCTGCTCCAGAGGTACTCGTTGCACCCACCATGCAGATGGTGGGCGGCTCATGTACTGGCGCACAGCCTATGCAGCTCATGACACTTCCGGATGGCAGCACAGTGCAAGCATACCCTCTGCCATCCGGTGGTGTAGCTGCAGGGTCGGGCATGGCCTATGCGCCAATTTATGCTGCTGGGCCGGGTGCAGGGATGCCTATGCAGCAACAGTGGGCTCAGCATGCAGCACAGCAGCAGCTCTTGCAAGGCACCGCAGCGGGCATGATCGCGCAACAGCCTGGGGGGCAGCAGCCGCCACCACCGCCACCATTGCAGCTTGTGCCAATGCCGGAAGCAGAGTCAGCAGCAGGCATTGGCCTCGGCCCGCAGGACCGGCAGCAGTATATCCTGACACCCGCAGGACAGATCAGTGGTGCCAGGGTCCAGTTGGATCCTACGTCCTATGCCATGATTGGCCCCGCTGCTGGCTTTGGACCTAGGTCTGGCGGCGCGGCTGCTCCTGCCAGCGGCATGCTGCAGCAAGGTCCTGGTCGACCGGCGGGGACAGATACTGCAGCTGGTGTCAGTGACCTGGCACAGCAAATGGCTGGCTGGCAAATTCGCTAGTTTCTGACGGCTTGCATCTTGGTGATGCTGCGTCCAAGAGCATCTGGCTTGCACTGCTAGCTCCTGATTTTCTGTGTCATCGCTAGCCTTGTTCAGATGTGTTGTGTCAGTATCAGTCTTTGGGTTGTTGCGGGTCAGGGCTGCTGTGAAGTTTGCATCTCTGTATACCAGCTTGTGTGGTCGTTGTGAAAGCTGATGTATGGTCAGTCCTGTTCTGAGATGCTGTGGCTGGCTTCTGTTGTGTAGCTGATTCACTACAAGATCTTGCTTGGGATGTGTAAGGGGATCAAGCTGATAGCGACTTGCATTCTCCATCACAGGTGTTCAATTCTGTATCTCAGCAGACAGTGTAAGTCCTGATGCTGGGGCTCTGGCGACTTGCAAAGAAGCTGAAGTGCTAGATCCATGACGTTATTGTCTTACAGTACTGCTGCATTCGGGTGCATTGTAGCTCTCATGCGCTTGGAACCTGGGGGGAGGTTCAGCTAGAGTGCACTACCATCACCAACAGGCCATTGCTATTATTTGCATGTAAGTACAGATCCCACAGCTGTGTTTCTTTAGGGTTGCTTGATGTATGCAGGGCTCAGCGGAGTGACGTGTGCTGATTGAGTTGTGCTTTCTCCTTTCTGTTAGTGCTTGATCATGGTGGTGTTGCGCGGCATCTGATCGGTGTTGACATTCCAGAATCTGCTGCTGCTGCACAGCAAGAGGTTGCAGCACCGGATGTGATCAGTCTCCGCTGCAATGGTCGGTTCGGAGCTGGCAGTATTTGATTACTAGATTCCTACATGTTTAGGCAGGTGGTAAACATTAGGGAATGCACAGCTGTTGGTGCAAGGACTTTGCCAGCCAGTTGTGGTGGTGTTATACATGCATTGTGGAATTGGTAGCATTGCATGGTTTCTGCGGTGCCCATTACCATCAACACACAACAGGCCTGTTTTGTTGTGAGCTCTTTCTACCACCAGCCTGTCAGGTATGGCCCGTTTGCTGAGCAGCAGTGCACTCTTTGGCAGTTTCTTCTTCCAATGGTTACATACAGACTAGGATCGGATAGTGCCACCGGTCATGTCCTTTCATTGTGAACTGGTCTGACATATCTACTGATTGTACGTCTGGGTGGGCCTTCTCTATGGTACCTTTTGTTGCTGTGTCCTGCAGCAAACACTCCCTTATGCATGCAAACCTTGTTGAATGTATCTTGATTTGGCAGGCAGCCTGTCTGTGTGAGCCTGTCTTACATGAATGCCACAAAAGGCCAAGTAGCTGTCTGTCAGACATGAGTATAGGTTCCGAGTTGTATGGGAAAATCTTCCGTGTGGGCTTGCTGCCTATGTAGCCAACTTGTAGCCAAGACCCTTGTTTGCGGGGGGGTGGGGTGTTGGGGGTCGATACAAGGACGGGTATGCTGAATGTACACTTACAGTTGGTTATGTGATTCTGCATTATGCGCATATTGGCCAACCAGAGGCCCAGTTGACCATCAATCAGCTGCTGCCATTGATACTAGGAAACAAAGGCCATGCATGCCATTCTTTTGACTCAGAACTTGCATGCATGGGCAACTTTATGAAGGGTGCTCGGCACATTCGTGGCAGTGTTAGGGGCATTGTGTGTGGTTGAGACCAATATACAACATGGCAGTTTACACCGGACTGGTTTACACTTACTTACCATTGCAGTCTGGGCAACCAGCTGTGAACTTGCTTGTTTCCATTCGCGGCTAACTGCTATTTTGGAATCTGGGGGGGTCTAGTAGTGGGCAACAGCGGTTCTGCAATGTTCTGTGTGTTTCAGTTTTGATGGCCTGTGCGCGGTATGTCCGCAGCTTTGATCGTGGTTATCTTTGTGTGGTGTGGTGGTCTGGACACGGCGCTCTTTCAACGCCAAGTCTTTGCACCCAATGTGGCTTTGGACGCTTGGGCTTGCATCATCAGTGCTATTGGAATGCGACTTTAGCTTATTCCCAGCATCGCAGCGCCTGGGCGTGCAGTATGTAGCAGGTCAATCTGCAAAGAGTGACGGTGCAGCCTTGAGTTGGCTTCAATGTCTGAGTTGGTGCAATGAATGTGGTAGCATGTGCATGTTATCTATGGCATAGGCTGTTAGAAAGGTCATGTTGCCGTGCATGCATTGCTGCCTGCTATAACTCGGTTCAAACATTGTCACTTTCGCAAGCACGGCCAAGGCATGTTGTCTAGCCAGCTGTTTGTGACAGTCGTATATGCTGCATTCACAGCTGGATTCAAATGCACATCCATACAACAGTGCCTGCATTGTGCTGTGGTTGATTAGGGGCATCACTCTGCGTGTTTCCGCATGGCCGGTTATCTAGATGTTTGATGGTCTGCAATCACAGCTTTATGTCAACATTGTTGCCACTGGTTCAGACTTGTGTGTCAGTAATGGTTTGTTTCGGGCTTTCTAGACTACCCAGTTGAGGTGCAGCTCGACTCTGTGCACCTACAGTCTTTACCAGAAGGGGCCTGGCCTCATGCTGGACTCATCTGCTTTGTTCATCATATGCTATGCTTGTGTGTTGTCAGGATCAGTCATAGCTTGTCTGCTCATGGCGCTACGTGTTTGGTAGGCACCTTCACCTGGGGTGTCGGCCTTTCCAGCCTTTAGAGTTACATGCACTGATACGTCGGTTCGGTTGTTGCTAGCTTGTTTTACTGCCTCGGTTGCATGCAGCGACGGCTTGATCTGTCCATTTGGTGGCCTCCAGGCCCCTGCATGTCCTGCAGACATTGTCGTGGCTTGCATGTGTCTGGTGCCGGCTATTGCGGTTCGATCTGTTTTGTGTCAGGATCTGTTGGAAGGTATCTGCGATGCTCACGTTGCTTGCATGTTGCTTGCAGTTACGGAGTAGTCAGACTCGCAATCTGTTTTGTGTGATCAAGAGATCATACACATAGATTGCAGCTATATGCACGTTGCACTGAGCTCCGCCGTTACACATGTTGTGCTAGACACCAGCCCTCACATGCTACGTCTTCTTGCAACCGCCGCTACGTATGTGCAGGGCTGGTGTAGCTGAGATGCTAGGTGGACTGTTTTTGAGAGGATGCATTTACGTTCGTATTGCACTGAACAGCCTGAGAAGGCTGGTTCCAATATTCAGCCTGCTTGTGCGCTGATGGTGTTGTTCCGCAGTCACAGTTGAGTCTTGATGCTGTGTAGGAAGCTGCTCTATGCCTTGCATGCAATTTCTCAGCTGCTGCAGGCTTGTTGCAGGCTTTCAGGTCTGCGTCCAGGTGGTGGCCGTGCAGCTGTTTTACAGTCCAGTCTCTCGCTCATTGCTACCTCGTGTTATGGCGCTGTTGGATGCACATGCTGGCTCATCGGTCATTGCAGCAGTGCATGCTGTGGGGTGTTGGTGGCACGCTGCATCACTCGCAGCTGCATGGTTTGCCGGGGGCAGCTTCTTTGCTATATGTGACGGCAATGAATGGTTGTCAAGATGATACGTTACCATACCTTGCTGCCGGCTTTTGGCAAATGCTTGCAGTTTACCAGATCAATCGCTGCCAAGGGTGTGCTTATGAGATTGCCTCAAGTATGTTGCAGTCATCATGTGCCGGTGCTGGGCAATGAGACATCATGTTGGCAATGCATGGGCTTGCCCAAGTACTGCAGAGTGTGCCAGCCAGCCATTAGCGCACTCTTGCAACGGATGCAGTGACCGTTGCTCAGAGCTCATGGTCAGCAGGCCATCAGTGTACTGCATCAAGCATCATGCACTGTGACAGCATGGCTGCTGGCAAACATCTTAGGCTGCTTTGCAGCTTCCGAAGGTTTGGGCCAAAGGGCAGGTGGCGTTGCCAGACCAAGAAAGAACGGGCTTGTCTGCACTTGAGTAGCGTTATCACCATGAGGTGTTGTCAGGTCGTTGATGTGCGTTGTCAGTGGTATGCTTGCATGTCTAGGCAATCGGTGTTTTGCAGCAATGCTTGTATGTTTTCACATTATCGGAATACTGGCTGATTGTCTACGGGTTTGTTCGGTCTTTGGCGGATCAAGTGCATTGCTTGGCCACTGTGCCAGCAGGTTTGCAGTTATAACATGAGTGCTTGCCCTGTGCACTTGCTGACATACGCCAAGGGCAAGTTGGAAGGGCGCTGCCCGCTGCCTCTTGGTATCAGTAGTCCTGTCCCATGTAAGCATGCACACAGCGTGAACTGTGTGCAAGGCACACAGAAGAAGTGTCTATCGGCGTGGTCTCATGCCAGATGTGTTTGGTGGCTGGTCTCAGGGGCTTACCATCAACTCTCTACTCAGTCTTGATCAGAAGCAGCACATGGGATTTGCCGGCCATGCTATAGAGCTTTTCAAAAAGACTTCTGTGTGCATGTCTTTGGTCGCAATAGAGCAGTTGTTACACTGCATGTTGATCCTTTTGAAATGCTTCAGACTGGTTGTTTTGCATCCTTACTAAATTGCATGTGATGATGATGATGTCGATTGGAACAATTTTGTGCTTGCTATAGTGTCATGTGGTGGTATGTGCTTTGATTCAGCGGCACTTTGGTTTACGCAGCACCAGAACTGCTGACGCAAATATGCAAACCTCGGGCGGCAAGTTGCGTCATAAGTTGGGTGGCGTCGTAACCATGGGCAAGCAGCCCACACAGTTTGCTGTTTACTTTTGTGTTGCTCTTTTATAGTATGCATCTTGTATGTTGCTCTGTCTGGTCCTGCTTCAGATGATCTATCATCATTCTGGCAGTTGATACTTTGTGTACACCCTTGCGTTGTTCATTCCAATGTTTGCATGAGCCGGGTTCGCCATGCTTGATGTTTCCTGCTCAGTGACTATCGTCGGACAGCGAATATGAAGTCCAAAGTCGGTTGGGCTCTCACAAACACTGTACCATTTTGGAGGTATTGTCTGCTGCTTCTCTTGGCGTGGCGCTGGCTGCCACTAAGTTTGCAGCTGTATGCCAATCTGATCCAATTGTCACAACCACTGGGCGGCCAAGATACTTGTTTGCTAATGTGCTACATCTGTCAGGTCCACTTGATATTGCAGACTTTGTGTTGATATATGTTGTTGCAGTATGGGTGTGAAATGACTATCTGCTGTTTAAGAGTATTGTTTGGCCTGGGTTGGTCCCAGTGTTGTCCACTGTGACAGTGTTGCATATCGTGTTGTTACGGGCTTATGCCCGTCCTTTCAGTTGCTGCTATCGTCGTTGCCTGTCACAGCCAGGCTGGACCCAGTCTGAAAGGTTGCTGTGTGCGTGTGAGGGTTGCTGGAGGTCGGCAAGCTTGATGATGTGTAACAGATTGAATAACTGGTCGGATATCCATCTTTTTGTTTCAGGGATGAACGTCAACGTAGGCGGTCACGGCTGTCGACAACACGCTGCACTGGCAAGCAGTGCAGCTCAAGGTTGTCATGGCGCGGCTGTCATTTGGAGAGCTGGACCCCATAGATGATCACACCCAAAAGAACGCAGCTGTTTGTTCCGGCCTTTGTTGATTGAATTGACAGAGCGCAAGATAGGAGTCCCCATCGTCGATTACGCTGTTTGCTTGTTGCTGTAACCGCTGAGACAAGTCTTACCAAGTGCATGCTCTAGCTCCTTTACCTGACGGTGATTTACACAGCATGGCGGAGCATCAGCAGCTGCCACGGTTGAAGCCACCTCCTCCACTGGAGCAACAGCAGCAAGGCGGTTTCATGAAGCTACTTGGGAGGGTGCGCACGAACTACGGCAGCACTCTGATACCACCCTTAGTTGATGTACTCATCTGGTTAGCCGTATCGCTTGCCGGGTCCTCTGGCAGAGCACACTTGCCTAGGGTGTACTAGTCCTGCATAGCCCTGCTACAGGAGCTCCTAGCAATGTGGGTACTCACACGGTAAACCGTAGTCAGATGGCCCCTCGAAAAGCTCGCCCAAATGGCTGAAGTTCTTTCACGCAAAAAGAGCTCGAAAGCGCTCATAGTTCAAAGCAGCACGCTCGAATGGTTCCCAGCGTGTTTGTTTGCAGCTCAGACGCAAATGTTTCCTCAGTGTAAACAGTGCAGCCAACAAGAAGCTGTGACAGCAAAGTGAACACTGGGAAGATAATTGTGTGCACATGCAGGTTTCAAGGCAACGGTGGTTGACAGTAGGTGCCATAGTCTTCTTTGGAGGCGCAGGACTACTGCTCGCAGATTCGGTAAGCATGCAGCAAGCGTTTCTGGCAGCCAACCTCAAGCCAGTTAGCTGTATTTCAGCTGTATGCACTGGCAGCCAAGCTGTGCCTGAGCCTGCTACCAGCTACACCTGCTTGCTGCGTAACTCTGTTCACAGACAGCCAGACAAGCCTTAGATCCATTGGCAGCTACTTAGTTCAAGAGTTTTCGTTAGTTGGTACCAATCGACAACCAACACGCAGTGCTTTGGATATCAGGGGCCCCAAAGGACTAGTGGCCCGCAGACTTTGTTGTATTCAACAGTAGTCGTGCTTAAACTTGCTACCCTGCACGAGCCCACCTCCAAGGACTTGGCCCTGTACCGTGGCTTCATGAGCGAAGTAGCTCTCCCATGTAACAAACCAAACCAAGACTTGCAGCAGTGTCGTGTACTAATATGTATCACTTATTCAAACGGTCCCTTGCCTAAAACAACAAAATGTGAGGGGATCATCAGAGGGGATATCCACCCTCCCCACATAAGGTGGCAAACAAACAGCCAACAGTGACATATGGCCTCAGTTTCAGCTGCGACGATATCCATTGCAGGCTGCAGAAGTGCTTGTTGGAGGTTTACAACGCGATGATGATGAAGATGTAAGTATGAGGGGCCTTGGAGGTGCTGCTACAGCTTTTCTTGCTTACATGCTACCAGAAGCAGGTTGACTATGACAACCCATGGGGGGCAGGAGGGGGGGGGGATGTGCCAAGCACATGTGATAGTTACAGCTGTGTCATATAAGGATTTCGACACTGCTGAAGTTTGTTGGGTAACCCTGAGAATGGTTTTGCTTGATGAGCTGCGTTTCAGTAGCCCATCAATAGTATGCATCGTGCAAGCATACGTTGCGGAGCGGGTTGGCAGTAACACATGACAGCTTGCAGCAAGCAGTATCAAGCCAGTGACAGACTCTGCTTGTAGACGCGAGTGCCGCCCTTGATCATGGAAAACTGCAACCTTGATCTTGTCCAAATATGTCGTCTGTGCCAGCCTGCTGTGAACATGTATGAGGTGCACTCATCTCAATCGCTGAGTGGCCTTCGTTTCCTGCTTGCAGGATGTAGGCTGATACATGCATCAAAAGCCAGCACACATGTGATGTTCATCTTGACATTGACAACATCCCTCTCCAGCCATTGACCCTTGGTTGGCTATGTTCCTTAAACCCAAACATATGGATGCACACGAGGTGAAGTGTTCAAGCCCTTTATTGCTTCGCTTGCATAGCCAGCTGCAGAGGACTGGAGAGATGCAGCTGTGCCAGCTATCTCCCGGCATGGTCCAGGGCCACAGACTGTACCAGAACGAGCGAGTCGGTAACCTCCACTGGAAGAGCTCCCAGCAGGTTTCGGATGCGTTCCTCTCAGACAGCAGCGCACGCCAGACATGTGTTTGGGGCGAGTCAAGTTCAAGTGTGACTCTCCAGAGCAGTTGATGGTGGGAGGCGACAGGCGATTTGAAAGAAACAACAGCTCTGAAACCCGGGAGGCGCTAGGCGACTTGCGGGTGTTGTGGTTTGTGGCAGAACCACTGCTTCAGCCAGCAGTACAGGTCCAGGGCTAGGCGACAGGCGATGTAGCAGATCAGCCTTGGGAGGCGGCAGGCGGTTTCTGTGAACAGACAATACTGCTCTGGGTGGGCACTTTTCAAACCCTCTCGCCGCTGGAAAGGAGTGTTGCAATCATCAGAGCATGTAATGTGTCTCAACTTGACAGGTTGATATTGTCACGCGGTGTTAACATGTTGCGAGAAGCAGCTATACCTATGAATGCCTTTGCATTGCCAATACGGTACGCAAGGTTGCAACGAAGCACGAACCGTCGGCCTTCTGCCGCATTTTTATACAGCATACACATTCAAAGTCTTGAATAGAAACTGGCTATGCCATTAGCTGGCACGGGCGCGCCAGTCTACCCGTTTGTTTGACCGTCATATCATTGTTGCACGTCCCGGATTAACGCTTCCTGAGATGATCGAGTCTGCTGCATCACAAGCTCTCAAATAAGCATGTGATGTGCAGATAGTTTCAGGGAGCTTATCACACAAGGTCTTGCTGCCCTGAGTCAGCTTGAGTACAGATCTATCACGGTCAACGTTTGGCGAGCGTCCCGCAATATGAGCAGGAGCTTTTCATCAGGGCTCTGCGGCTGCTTCAACGATTGGTAGGTCTGTCTTGGTTTATGCTGCACCACCTGTGGCAGCCAGACGGTGGTATAATGGCCAAATCAGCACACGTGTGTTGTCCATTTGCAAACTTCTAGGCTCGGTTTGTGCCCTCTGCGCTACTTTTTTGCAGCATAAGTCGCGTCAATACTCTTAAACAGCCGCTGCCACTATGTAGCGCAGCTGGCATGCTCGTAGCACGAGTTGCAGCTGTATGCATCAACTGCCAATGAAGCAGTTTTGCCTTTGCTGTTTGTGTTTGCAGTGGTACCTGCTGCTATGGCTGCTGGTGCACATCTTGCCTGTATGGCGAGAACGTAAGGAAGCTGGACAACGAGGGCTGCTGCATGTCTAGCACTGCGTACTGCCTGTAAGTCCCTGGGGTAATGCAGCGTACAGCAACTGCACTGGTTTATCGTGGTCATGCCGCGTATCTAATATCAATTATACAATCACCATAAACGACATAGGTTGCGACAGTTTCTGAGCTACTATCTTGCTGAGTCGAGTCTGCTACACCTTACTGCATGACAGCGCCCAACCACTCCTGCAGATCGCACTTGCACCAAACATACGACAACTTTGATCTGACTCAATGCTTAGCTATCATGCAGACTATACTGGACCACAGGCACGATGAGCAATGCCACCATACAATGTGCACACTCTGGCCCACCACTCAAAACACTCTGTAACAAGGGGGTCATCTATGAGTGTGTCAGACATTTGCAACATGTGTGCTGCACTTGCTTGTCAAGTGGTCATTCCTCTCCTCAGACCCTGAGTGCTATGCTGCAGGCTGTCCTGGGTTGGATGCCATTGCTTCCTGGCAGCCCCTACACGCAAACAGATCAGACAGATGCACGGGTGAGGGCTGGGCCTGTACTTATTCATTGTTGTACATCATCCTGCTGTATACTTTGAGTCCCTTGGCTATGCAAGCCATGCTCGTATACATGTCGTGTGTGATTGAGTCGAAGAGGCATGCTTAGGCGCTGCCAATTCAGATGATTGACTTCGTTCTGAAAAAGGGCGCATACACACCACGTGTACATCATGATGTCAGCATTTGCTGTTAGGGTGTGACACTCAAGGTGTAGTGTTGAGTAGCAGCAGCAGACCGCTGCTCAGCAAAGCTAGCTCCTAAACTTCATTGCTCTGCCATTTGACTGCTGGCTTCCATCAATGCACAACATGTCACAGAGACTGATCTTGCTGTCCCGCTGTTGCAATGCAGTCTTGAGGCTGAGCCATGTGGTGACTGCTGTGTTCACTGCTGGTGTTCATCATGTGCTGTCTGTCAAGAGGTAGGCGAGCAGCTGCCAGCTGGTATTAGTTGGTCTAGGGCTCAAGCTCTAGGTTTCACACCCATAGTTCAATTGTCGCTTTTGGTTCAAACGCTTAACTTCATGAAGTGATTACTCAATGTTGCACACGCGGGCTTGGCTGCTTTAGATGCACACTGATCATGCCTGCTGATTAAACTTTGCAATGCAATCAGGTTTTTGACATGCATGTTAACATGCACCGTAATTGCAACCATTGCACCCATTGATTGCGCCATGCCAGCTTGTGCGTCACACAAGACTATGATAGCCAATCAGCTTATCAACACAAACGCCCCATCAGGTGGCATCCATGCCAGTTGCAGACAGTGATAACAACCCGGCAGCCAAAGCTGACAGGTTGCTTCGACCATCTTACAGTGTGCTGTTGTTGTGTCGCATATGGTTGTATCGGCTTAGTGTGGCATAGTTGCTTATTCAGTCTTTGATAACATGCATGCTGATTGCAGTAATCTGTAGCTGCATTGATCTGTCCCGTCAGGCTGTTTGAGTGCTCATACATTTCCTGCTGCTGCATGCAGGCCCGTGAGCTCAAGGCCAGAGGTGTGCATCACTCCACAACACACAACCCAGCAACGACAGCAGTGCCACCAACAGCAGTGATGGATAGGGCTGCACCCAGGGTTGCTTAGAGGTCACATGCCCTGTGACAGCCTGGGCCCATACTTGTGAGCTTTGAAGCCTCACGCCGGCCTTCAGGGAAGGAGAGGGATGGATGGCCGCAAATCTGGGTGCTGTGGAGTTGACGAAGCCTTATGGTGCACTGCAGACAGCAATGCCCTGCAGATGCGGCATATTTGCAACACAGGGTAAAGCGAGATCAGTAACAGTGCGGTTTGAGCCAGACTGAAAAGCGCTAACGTGTGATCGGCAGAAGCAACAGCTGGGCCACAGCAAAGTCGGACAACGTCGCTCAGCATGTGCTCCAAGCTGTGGTAGCTGGCTACAGCCTTGGGGCCACTTTGCAACCAGTTTTCATGGTACAGCAACTTAAGTAGAGTATGTTGGCCTGGGTGTTGGCACTTTGTAAGCCTTGCATAGTGGTGGTCTGGGACCATTGACAGTTGACATCTTGATCAGATTTGGGTAGCACCTCAACGTTACTATCAAAGATTGATAGTGTGAGCTTTCATGTGACTCGGCTGCTGTCGTGCACACTGAAGATGACACTGTGTCACCAGCTACAGACGCCATACCATATTTTAAGACACTCCGGCAGTCCGTGACGCGCGGAGGCAGTGCATGTTGAATTTGCCTAACCCTACGGACAGATCTCAATATGACTACCCCTCGTTGCTAGCCCAGACAGGGTGTTCTGGGCCTAGTAACGGCCCAGAACAGGGTTGGTCACCCTAGTAACAGCTCACGACTGTTACCACGGTAGTAACTTAATGGTACTAGGCTGGTAACACATAGCTGTACTAGGGTAGTATACCTGGCCTAGCCTAGTCACAGCTGTTACACCTTAGGAACAACCAAGCGGCTAAACTGGGTGCATGTGCACATCTGACAGCACCTTGATCTGAGCACACACCCGTTCTGTTACATCTGTGCCACACTCTGTGTACAGCATGGGGCTCTATGTGCAGCATGGGGTCACTGCCGTCCGACTTTGAGAGTCGGCTGTCCAAACTGCAAAACCCTGTCGACTGCGATCACAAGAAACTGCTGTAGCTGAAGCCTGCGCAGGCCTGCATGCAGGTACCTGCAGGTCAGCTACGCAGCTGCAGGTCAGGTGATCAGCATCAAGATGCATGACCAAATATGTGGTCACATGTGTAACTTTGAACCTCAATATTCTCGCTAGCCATAGCTGCTGCACTGC
>NSMO01012141.1:0-10713 GCA_002588565.1 Coelastrella sp. UTEX B 3026 | reverse complement strand
GCTTGTCAGCACTTCACAGCAAAGGCAGAATCCCTATGCAGGCAGTGCACATATCATGTCCAGCAACCCCTTTTTGCAACCGAGCAGCTCCCATGCACCTGAGCCAGCTGCAGCATGGCAACACAGCACTTCAGCGGTTGAAGTGGCCCCAGCCGCCCCTGCATATGTGCCACATGCTTCTTATACAGACCATAGCAGCCCCTACAGCAGCAGCAGCCAGCATGCTTATACGCATGCAACACAGATCCACGCATCAGCAGGCAACCAGCGCTGGCTCGGTCATGCTGTGGAACCTTCAAGCACAACATCCAGTGTTTACCCACAGGGGGCACCCTATGCAGCCAACCCGTCTGGCAACATGCAGCAGTGGCCACAGCAACAGTACATAGGCCAGGAATCATCAGCACGGTTTGATCAGCAGAGCCAATTAATCTGGCCACAGACTGCTGGCTCGGCAGCATCGCCACCAGCTGTCAGGCCCTCACCCCTGCAATCATATCAGGCCAATAACTCAGGCCAAAATGTCCCTGCCCAGCATCAGATGCCTAGCTTCCATCCACAGCAGCAGATGCTGCAGCACAGCAGCCATACTGCACCGGCTGCCACTGACCAACAGCGAACCCTTGGTCTGCATGTGGAGCTGCTAAGCCGGGTTGGCAGCTGCAGCAGCACTGTGCCTGCTGGTGCAGCGCCCGAGGTGGCATCCCCGCCTGGCACCCCTGACAGTATGGCTAGCCTCAACACACTCAAGCAGCATTGGCAGCAAGTGCACCAACAGCAGCAGATGCTGCAGGATGCGCAGCAGCTGGCTGCCATGTCACCTCAGAGCAGCAGACAGAGCAACAGGTACCCACCCAGCCCCTTGGGACTGTCTCATGCCCCAAGGTCTCATCCTAGTATGCAGGAACAGTTGCAGGAGCAGTTGCAGCCCGGGCAGCAATACTCTTCAGCAGGGGCACCGCCTGCAGCTGCATATGGTCAGCCAGGTCACCGTGCAGCATCGCCAGCTCAGCAGTATGCGTACAGTCAGCTGCTCCCGAGTCAGCCAGGCACAGAACAAATCACACCAGGACAAGCATATGATCTGCCAGGTCATCCACTGGCAATGGCAGCTCAGCAGTACAGCCAGCCAGTGCTAGGTCAGCCAGGTACCGGTGTATCCATGCTGAGGCAAGCATATGGCCGGACTTCTGAGACAGGTGCTGTACCAGTGGCCCCAGCGTTCAACAATCTGCACCAGGATACAGCAGCAGCTTCACTCAACTGTGCAGGAACACGTGTTAGGCAAGCGGCACTGCAGCAGGCGCTGCAGCCAGGAGGCATGCAGCAGCTAGCAGCTACCATGGCTGCAGGCAGCAACAGCAACAGAAGCAGCTTGAGTAGCATAGGACCGGGGCCTTCTGCTGCTGTAGCTCCAACACTGAGTCAGTACGACCCCGCACAGCTGCATCCTGCAGTAGGCTTGCCCCAAACGGCATCCAGCGAAGCGAACTTTCCTGCAGGATTAATGGCTCTGCCTGGCCTGCATGGCACAGCATCACAGGAATCTGATAGAGGATCAGCAGGAGGCATCACACCCACTACACCCTTTGCAGTGGCAGGGGACAGGGTAGTAGGCAACCAGCGGGACAGCAGTACAGGTGGGCTGGAGATTGTGCCAGCCGGGACCGCGCTAGGATCTGCGACAGCCTGGCGGCAGGGGTTGGCTGGTGTGGAGGCAATGATACCTGCTGTTGCTGCTGCCAGAGTGCAACAGCAGCAGCAAGAGCAGCAACAGAGGGAGCAGCAGGAGCAGCAGCGGTGCCAGGAGCTGCAGCAGCAGGCGGCTAGTATGCTTGCCCTACAGCAGCAGCAACAGCAGCAGGCGGCTAGTATGCTTGCCCTACAGCAGCAGCAACAGCTCGCTGCATTACAGCAGCAGGCAGCAATGGCCATGCAGCATGCTGGGAACAGTACCGATGCCAGCAACCCCGCTGATGCCTGGCGTGCAATGCAGCAGTATGCCGCGACTGCTGCAGCAGCACCTGCAGTAGGAGGCATGGTACCTATGATGGTGCCAGCCATGATGCCTGCACCTGCAGCATTCATGCAACCCATGCATCCTGCTAACATGCTCATGGCCCAGATGCACAATCCTGCAGCCTCAGCAGCAGCAATGCAGGGCTATAGCATGTGGCCATGGATGGACCCAAGAATGATGCAGGCAGCAGCTGCGATGGCAGCAGCTAGTTATGGATTGTATCCCCCCATGCCTATGCCAGCAGCAGCTATGGCACAGGCGGCAGCCATGGCGCAAGCTGCAGCAGTAAACCCTCACGCAGCCAGCAGTATGGGCAGCAGCCAGCAGGAATCAGCTGCGCCCACAACTGCAGCAAGCAGGACGTCCAGCAGTGCAGACACCCTGGCGATGGTATATCAAAGCTCAACAGATGCAGTAGCAGCAGCAGGAGCACAGCCAGGTCATGTTGGGGATAGCCGGCGGTCTAGCTACTTCACTGGTTACAATGAGCAGGGGCAGTGGGATGCAGCCAGCGCATTGCAGTCCCCGCTCGCATTTGCAGACTGGATGCTGAGGAGTATGCTTGCACACAGTCAGCAGCACTCTCGTGCTGCAGCTGCCCCTGGCGCCGCTGTGTCAACACCGCCAACAGCAGCAGAAGCAGGTCCACTTGCTGTTGTCAAAGCCCACAGCAGAGGGCTGGTAGTTCGTGCAGCAGGCACAGCAGCTCAGAGCGTTCTTGCGGTTGGCCACGGTACAGCAGCAATAGCACAATCCATGATGATGGCCGCAGTTTGGTACAGTCATTACCAGCTGGTGCTTGTGCTGTACATCATGTTAGCC
The DNA here is from genome assembly GCA_002588565.1 of Coelastrella sp. UTEX B 3026. Classification (NCBI taxonomy): domain Eukaryota; kingdom Viridiplantae; phylum Chlorophyta; class Chlorophyceae; order Sphaeropleales; family Scenedesmaceae; genus Coelastrella; species Coelastrella sp. UTEX B 3026. Next base: position 7,871 of record NSMO01012141.1, on the reverse strand, counting down.
ATGACAGCAGCACAGCGGGCAGTCTGGGGCGCAGGAAGCTTGGCAGTCAGCGCAGCTATCTGGCTAACAGGGTTCACTGTGCGTGAGCTGCGCCTGTTTGCAACAGCAGCAGCGAAGGTGGCTTGGAGTGACATACAGCAGCTACCTATGCAGTTGCTGGACCAGCCGTGGCTGCAACTACAGCAGCAGAGTAAGGGCCAAGTTGCGGCTAGGGCAGTCTTGCAGCAGTTACCTGCAGCCGAATCTCTTCGGGATAGAGGTCTGCTTGGGTCTTTCAGGGACCTCATGCTGCTGGGCACTCACAGCAATCTCAACAGCAACAGCACAGGTTCCCCTGCCGCGCCCCAGGCACTACCGGCACCAGCAGAGGCAGCGCAGGAAGCCGGGGATGAAAGTGCTGCTGCAGCAGATGCCCAGGGAATGGTCCCGTGGGTCAGCGGGTGGTTCAGCAGCTTCAGCAACAGCAGGAGCAACAGCACGCAGGATCTAAAGGGTGCAGCAGTTGGGCCAGCAGCCGGGGCTGGGACAGTAGCCCATGAGCCATCCGGGTTGGGTTCGATAATGTTGGCTAGAGCTGCTTCCTCTGGTTCAGTAGTGGCTACAGGCACAGCTCAGCAAGGAAACAAGCTCGGCCCTTTAGTTGTCGCTGACAGCCTGGCAGTTATATCTGGGATGTGGCTGGGTCTAGGCATCAAGCTCTGGGGCCTAGCAACTGTCAGACTTCCATATGAGACAACTAAGATATGGGCATCGACCACAGCATATGGCGTTCAGATGGGTTTAGCTCTCACTAGAGCAACTGGGCACTACGTGGTGCAACTGATATGGTGCATCCTGCACATATCCATGATCATCGCGGCGCATGCCAGGTCACATTTGCAGCTGCCGTATATTGCCGGTTTAGCCGCAGCGGGCCCTGTGGTGCAGAGGGTGTCAGCTGTTGGTTACCAGGCCGCTTCGCTGTGTTGGAGACACCTTGGCGGGCCTGTGTTGACTGCTGCTGGGTCACAGCTGGCAGTAGCAGCAGGGATTGTGCCTGGAGGTACGATTGGGCTCTATGTGCTGCAGGCGCTGCTCAGCATTGGTGCTGCCGCTGTGTATGCAGCAATGCATGGGGCCTCAAGCGCCGTGCATTGGCTACTAACAGCTGATGATGCCAGCTTGAAGGGTATGACGTTTCAGAGGGTTGTCCTGCAGGGTTTAGGAGTGAGTGTATCAGCGGCAGTGTGGTTTGCCAAGCAGGTTTTGGCACAGGCGGAGCAGATAGTGGCGGTTTTGGCAGCTAGGGTTTTGCAAGGGGCACCTCCTATGGCCCAGGCAGCGGTGTGGGGTACTGCTGGGATGCTGAAGAGGATGGTAATGGAAGTGTCGCAGCAGACGTGGCTCTTGGCAATGCAGATGTACCAGGCTTGGATGTTGCAGCAGCAGCAACAAGGAGTGAACAGCAATGTTGCTGGGTTTTCTAGGCCCTAAAGTATGGTGTGGTGTTCATGTGTGATGTTGTTTGGGCCACATAAGAGCCTCTGATGGCTGCCATCAGTGCGGTATTCAGAGTGTGTAAAGTAACGAGTGTGCAGAGCAGCTTTGCTGAGAAAGCAGAACATGGCAGATTTGTAGGGTGTCAGGTTGTGACAGGTCACTGTGTGGTGTACTATGGATTACTGCATCTTGTCCCTGATTCATTTGTAGCTGTTGTGCATGTGCATCTGTCTGGGTTTGTGCATCTGTTGCTTTGGTGGTGTCCTTGTGTACAGATATGTTGGTACAAGTCGCTGTAGTGGTGGTGTGTGTGCAGACACAGTGACATTTAGTGACGTTGTGAAAATGACCGAGTCATGCGAAGACTAGTTTGTTGCAGCTACGACAGGTGAGCAGCCTGCTCACTGGTGATTGAGTGATTTGAGCCTTGTGTTCAACATACGTGAGGTTTATTCAGGCCAGTGGCCATTGCCATTGTCTAATCTCTCAGATGCATGCAGGATGTGTGGAGTGCGTTTGTGTAGTGTAGCGTTGCTAACTGTCTGAAACATGGCAGCTTGGATGCAGGTTGATCAGTGAAAGGCTCTTGTGTGTAGTGTACTATTGAATAAGGCAATGGCTTCTTGGCTACTTTTTCTTAGCACCATGGCTCTTAACACTTATATTGTAGCTGAACTGTTAGCTGTTTGTTCAGGTGTTTGCTGTGCATGTTTTGCTTACTTTGTTTGTATCATATCTGAGAACATCTCTGCATCTTTGCTGTAGTTTTGGTATCTGATCATGTAGCCTTGGTGGCCATGGCTCATCCATTGTGACAAAATTCAATGGCATATTTGTGGTCATTGATTGATCTGGCTGTGTGCTGGACCCTGGCAACCCCTGGCCCAGCATGAGTCATGCTAGGGCACTTCATCCAGCCATTGGCTGCCACTTCGAGTTAGGGCTTACTGGCCAGTGCTTTCATCTACTGTGCCTCTGCGGCAGCTTGTGGTCGTTGATGGCCGCTGCTGCACCTTGCCACAGCATCCGGTCACCTGTGGTATGCCTTTTGAATTCCCACACTGGCTATAGTTGTAACTGTTATGATCAGTTTCATGATCGAGGCTGTCAATATGACATGATATACTGATTGATTTTTGCTTGTAAACGTAAGTCTCTGTGATATTCTTGGACCTGCTAGGACCAGGGTTGCTCGCGCGTACCTTGTGCCAATTGTCAGATAACGCCAATTGTCGCATGACGCCCAGCAGCTCAGCTCGCCTTTCAGCAACTGGGTACTTGCACCTTCTAGTATGCTATCAGTCATATGTGGCATAGATGCAGACTGTGTGGTCCACAGCAAAGTCATAAATTAAATCGAATAAGCGCAGGCTGCGTGGTCCACAGCAATCCTAACGTCACCTGCCCGCCGTCCACGTGGTTCTCAATGGGGACAGCCCGTCGCATACATATCTACTCCTAAAGAAGGAGTGAAGTTGCAGACCTTAGCCAACGTCACAGCTGATTGTCACAACCAGTGGTTGACACATGGCTGATTGTGATTAACACAATGACGTGTGATTAACACAATGACGTGAGAACCCAACTGCTATATATTGCATGCTGTTTGCTGAACACTTCATTGCAAAGGGCTGAAAACAGGCTGTCGACTGCCACAGTTGAATGCGACAACAAACTGTCGACTGCCACAGTTGGAGAGCAGTAAGTAAGTATATCAAGTCAACAAAGGTGACTGAGTCAATGTGAAGATGGTGAGTCGGAAGATGGTGAGTCGGAGATCCGAGCTACTGGCAAACATAAGGCAAGCTAGGATATACAACATTGCTCACGTGCACGTGCTTGATGACAGATGACCATCTTGGTTCACTGGCAACACAAGCATATTCAAGTTGACAAGCATGTTGTCAGTGTTGAAGCCCAGTTCTATCAGTGGGTACAAGCTGGTTGCACTGTGAAAATTACTCCGTCATTGTCGCACAGTTTGTTCCTGGTGTATTCATCACACCCCGGCCAAGTTGCCATGGCAACTGGTCAGTGCTTGAAGTGATGCACCCCGTTCACCCACATGACCAAGACATATGGTGCAATTCTGTTACACTGTGAACAAGCCAGAAAGTCAACATAGGGTTGGACATTATAATACGTTTGATGCTTATGCAGCATTTGCAAAACTGAGCCTAACATTTAGGCATAGCACTACATACCACTGTGTGGCATTTAAGAAGGCTAAACAATCAATACAAACCACTGTACAGTTCCCGACTACACAATTCCGATGTTGAGCTGTACTTGCTACATTCATCTGTAAGCCAAACAATCACTGACCAATGTCACAGTATCTGCTGCATCCCTTCCCTTACACAACAATCCATACAGCCTGCCGCCTTTCCTTCTTCTGCAATGCACACTTTCATCCTTTGCTTTTGGGGTACATCAGCCGGCACTAGACAAGCTCGACAAACTCACGATCACCAACAAGTTTAGATATCACTCGCCTCCTGTCGACCTACAGTGCATCCTGCTGTTACTGAACCAAGTCAATCCGTCCAGAGACCATCTTTTTAGACAACCCTCTAGACGACCCTCAGGTCCACTATTTCATCTTCTCACTTTTGTCACAGGTAAATGATATTAAGTAGTGACCTCTTTCCTTCAACAGTCCCCATCTTAATGCCCAGACATCATGGCCTGGATCTCCTGCTGTGGATGCTTGGTGTCTGCACCCTTGATGTCGAACTTCTCCACCAGCAAAGCAGTGGCCTCAGGGGTCAAGAAGGCGGGTAGGTTGGGGCCCTGCAGAACAAAACATCATCATTGGAGTAAGCCTCAGTAAAACACAGTCAGTAAAACACAGTCAGGTAGTAGCTGGCAAAGCCACAGGCAGCTGTTAAGCACCTCGGGAATATTCTCCACTGGCGAGGTAGCTGCTTACTCTACGCTGACAAGATAGCTGCTGGTCTTTTCCGCCTGCAAGACAGCTGCTGAATTCAAGCACCAATGCACCAGTAAAAAGCAACAACGCACCAACTTGCATTAGCAGGCAACCTGTCAGTCATTCAGCTGCAGGTACCCCTACTCACCAGCCTGATGTTCTTAACACCCAGGTTTAGCAGTGTCAGCAGCACAGCTACTGCCTTCTGCTCAAACCAGCTGATGTCTAGAGATAACGGCAAACTGTTCACATCTGTCTTCAATGCCTTGGCCAGCTCAGTGGCAACAACCAGAGCTGAGTATGCATCATTGCACTGCAGGAAACAACACACAGCGATGGTGACCAGTCAGAACCTGGCAACCCACTTGGAACCCGCGAATGTGGCCATTGCTACGTTGGGTGGCATTCCTTACATGATGGTACCCAGCCGATCTAAACATGCTGAAGAATACAATCATATCATCTGTCACAGTAAAAGGTATTACACTGCAACTATGTGCAATACCAGTACGTAAGATTGCTGAGGGGCCCAACATAAACAGATACCAACCTGTCCCATATCCAGCAGGCGTGGCAAGCCATTGGGCAGCGTGCCCAACTCCTGGTCGTAGAACCTGTACTTGCCGCAGCCAAGTGTCAACACCATGGTGTCTTGTGGCAGCCCCTTGACCACATCAGTGTAGTACTTCCTGCTTGGCTCGGGTGCATCACAACCACCTACTAGGAAGATGTGCTTTAGGTCACCCTTCTCGACAGCTTCGAGGACAGCAGCTGCAGGGAAGAGACAGCAGAGCAGCAAGTGGATATGAGTCAACTCATCCCAGTTCTTAGTAGCATCACAGACTGCAAGCACTCTAGTCTAAAGGCACGTACTGTGCAGAGCATAGCTAGCAACAAAAGCAACATTATCCAGCAGTAAACAACTTGTGAATGCTAGCACCCACCCTATGACAGACCAGCAGCCAACAGCAGAAAGCCATACCTGCTGCGCCTAGAGTTGTCTGATGTCCGAAGCCCACAGTCACAAACTTTGGCTCTGGCTCATGTGTGAACCCTGGCATCTCCAGCGCCTTGTTGATAACAGCGCTGAAATCCTTTCGGCCTGGAGTACCCGGCAAATGCTGGCTTGCTGACACACCAACTTCACCCGTTGTAAACAGCCTGTCAGCATAGCTGGCCGGAGGGTCCATGATGCAGTTGGTTGTCATGAGGATTGAGCCCGGGAACTCAGCGAAGTCGCGCTTCTGGCGGTACCAGGCACCACCGTAGTTGCCGACTAGGTGCTTGTACTTGTGGAGTTCGGGGTAGCCGTGACCGGGCAGCATCTCACCATGGGTGTAGATGTTGATACCCTAAAGTTGGCATGCAGCACAGTTGTGACAATTTCACAATCTCAGCCGCCAGCCTTGTGAATCATCTAGGAACACGGCAGTGTGCAAAGCCAGCAATATACAAGCCAGCAACCCCCTTGAAGGCAAACCAGCAGGCTACCAGGACACTCAAGATGCTGCTAACTCATCCTTGAACCGAGTTGTTACTGGTATAGCAAACTGCAGTTCCATAATTGCAGCTCTACCCACCTTGCCCTCAGTCTGCTTGAGCAAGTCCTCGAGGTCGTGCATGTCGTGACCACTGATGAGGATAGCCTTGCCCTTCACTGGCGTGATGCGGACCTGGGTGGGAACTGGGTGACCATACCTACAGCAGTAAAGCAGGCACAGCAAACCCCGGTCAGTTGAGCAACTGCAGATATCAGCTGCAGTTGCTTGACTGCAACAAGTCGCTGCCGGCAATCCAAACCAGCAGGGCAATAAGGTGCTGTGTTGCTGTGTCTGTCAGTAACCAGTGCACTATGCCACCTTTGCCCCATCTGAACGTGCTGGTGCTAATAGTGTGCAGTTGGGCCAGCAAACCCTGACAGGATGCCAGCGATGCAGCATACACCTCAACCGATTGGCCAGAGTCAGATAGCCAAAGCTACACTCACTTGCTGGTGTGCCCTTCATCCAGCAGCGCCATAACCTTGAAGTTGACATCACCAAGCCTCATGCACATGCCCAGCACATTGTTGGGCTCAGCAGCTGCCTCGCTAGCAAGGAAGGCCAGCACTTCCTCAAATGTGTCGTCGAGTGTTGGGTCAACCTTGCCCAGCATTTCAGCATGGTGTGCATATGCAGCAACACCCTTCAGTCCATATGTTAGCAGTTCATGCAGTCCGAGGAGGGTTGCGTTTGCAGGACCCATCACATCACGACGGTGCTGAAGAGAGACCTGCAGTGGAGCAGTATATGTCATACAGGTCAGCATGGTGTGTGCACCACTTACATTTGTTTCGCACAGGAAGCAAGCAGGTTGTGCTGGTCCGCAAGTTTGCAGGAACTGCAGGAAAGTACACAGCTGCAAACATAGGCTTTTGCAGCTGTCCATTGTGACAGATGATCAACACTGTATGCTATTCTGCAGAGCAGCAGGTTGTTGCAGAGCAGCAGGCTGTATAGGAGCAGTGCTGGCACTGCCAAAGAAGCAACACTTACTTCTTCACCCAATTTCTCTAATGTCTCAGCATCGATTGGCTTGCCCCTGAGTGCAGCGCGCAAGTCAAAGTCCATGGGGTTGCCTTGCAAGTCGAACCAGGGCAGTGCTGCAGCGCTGGGGTGACCTGAAACGCCAGCTTGCTGGAGCTTGTTGCGTATTAAGTTTAGGTAGTCATCAGCCTTTGTGATGTACTCCACAAAGCGCTCTGGGTCAAAGTTAACCTGTAGAAGAACAACAGATGTTGTTTAGCTGCAAGTCGCGTGCGATACAGAGGATACAAAGCTACGACAAACTGCACTAGTGTTTGCTTGCGGGCTTATCAGAGGTCAGCGGTAGTACAGCACACAAAGGCCAGGTCACATGCATGTAGCTGAAGACAATAACATGCACCATCAGATGTACTGCCGCTGCTTCATACAGCATGGTAAAGTGATTGATATCTGGTAACAACACTTACATTGGTAAGTGTTGAAAAGATGGCTGCCTTGACGAAACTGTCGACTTCAGGTGTAGGCAGATTGGTCTTTGTATGTGCGAAGTTTGCCCATGCACCAAGACCCCTGCAGCACGAGCGAAGACATAGGTGAGAATGATCTGAATACGATCCTGACAGCGGATTGCTCCCGGAGGTGCAGAAACAGCTGGCACGCCCGATCATCCAACACAAGCAGTAGCCGTATGCGAATTCACCATGCACCGCACATGGCAGCGCCAGGACGTGCTCAACATATACTACCCAGCATAGTAAATCATACGAGGCATAGCCTAATCCAAAAACAGCTGCTGCTTGAGTAGCACGTCTGCTCGGGAGTGCTCACTTCAGCTGGTAGATGAGCAGATCCTGCAGGATGGCCACTTGGCTCGTCTTGCCACAAACGCCAATCTTTGTGCAACCCGTATTGTGCAGGGTCTGCTCACACTGCGA